>PVIY010024598.1:0-37948 GCA_004026745.1 Myrmecophaga tridactyla
CACGTGAGTTTGAGATAATAAAAGAAAACATGTATTTGCATTTTCGCATTATTAACAGTAATCTGGCATAACAAATGAGCAGTCAACTTCAAGAATTTATTCTTGGGCTTACTGTATCTTTGAAATTCCCAAGGATAGTCTATAAATCCCCTTAAAATCTGCTTTTCACTATCATTTCCAGAGTCATTAACTGCAACTACTCGTTTCGCAGGTTGTCTGGTTCAGCTGCTCAGACTGCCTCTCCGCTCCTTCACATGTTCTCACCAGCTGCTGCTCCTCCTGCCTGGAGAACCCTCCCTCCGCTTCGTCATCTGGCACCTCATCCGTCACCAAGACCAGCCCCGGTGCTGCCTGTTGGGCAGGTCCTCAGACTCCCACAGCTCTGGTTGAGGCCCCTCCTGAGATCTTGCTGTTAGGCCTTCATGTGGTATGTGGGTAGGTACTTTTTATATGACCGTGAGGTTTTCAAGGCCAAGGATCAAGCATAACACGTTTTGCCAGTGCTTAAACCTAATGCCTGGATTTTTTGGTTTCTCACCATCTCTTAAATCTCAGAAGAACAATTGCATCAGTTAAGAGGATGTTCTCATTTGCAGGCTGCCAGAATGTGATCTACCAGAAATGAAATGACTTGTAATAAGAAGCATTTATTAAGTTGCAAGTTTACAGTTCTAAGGCTGTGGAAATGTCCAAATTAAGGCACCAGCAAGGAGTTGCCTTCACTCAAGAAAGGCCGATGAAGTTTGGGGTTTCATGGGAGACCTGCTAGCTTCCTCGTCAGTGGTCCCCTGGGCTCTGCAGTTCTGCTGGCTCCGCAGGTCCTGGTGGCTCCATAGGTCCTGGTGGCTCAGTGGCTCCGCAGGTCCTGCTGGCTCAGCAGGTCCTGGTGGCTCTGCAGGTCCTGGTGGCTCCACAGGTCCTGCTGGCTCAGCAGGTCCTGGTGGCTCTGCAGGTCTTGGTGGCTCCGCAGGTCCTGGTGGCTCTGCAGGTCCTGGTGGCTCCACAGGTCCTGCTGGCTCTCATGGCTCCAAAGCTTCTTCCAAAATGGTTCCCTCCCAAAGGGATCCAGTGAGCTGCCCCACCTGGAGTGGCTGCAGACACAACTCCATGGAGACCACCTAATCAAAAGTTACCACCCACAGTTGGGTGGGTCACATCTCCATGGAAACAGTCAAAAAGCTCCCACCCAGCAATATTAAATGAGGATGAAAGAACTTGACTTTTCTGGGACCCACAACAGATTCAAACCAGCACAGAGGATTTTGATGTAAGAAACAAATACTCAACAGAAGGTGACAACTTGTATGGACTTGTTGTGACATGTAACAAGAAGGACAGTTGCAGGGTTAATTGAATGACCTAATGATGTCATCAATGACTCAGATTCTTTCCTAATATCTACTCCATCATCCTCAGAAAAAATCAGTGCTCCTCTCATTAGCGTAGAAGAGTTGTATTAATACCGGGTATCGGTGGGATATAACCACATCCAGTGAAAGCACTGAAGGAGAAGTTTTGCTCTGAAATCAGTATTTTTTTTTTGGCGTGGGTATGATTAAGGTAAAGCTTTTCCAATGTTCCACTAACTGATTTCCTCAGTAGTTCCTGTAGTGAAAGCTTTAAATGTGTGCCCGCACTCACCTCTGCACTTCAAAGACGCCTCGTGGTAAGCACCTGGACTCTTTGGCCAGGTGCTCTTTTTCGATCTCATGGACATGCTCAGACAGTGTTCAAGGGCACGCAGAGGCGAGGATAAGGAAGCAATAAACCAATCAGCAAAATATTTGAATGGAGCGTTTGCCAGAGCATGACAAATAAGCACATGAAAGATGCTCAAATCATAACACAAAATTGACAACAGCAGGCTCATGTGAGGTTGTGAAGGAATTAGTGTTTTTAGGCTTTGCTAGTGGGCATGAAAAATGGTACAACCATTTTGGAAAACAGTTAGCAATCCCATATGTCTAAAAATATACTTACCATATGACTAAATATATTGGGTTGCTAATGCTGCCAGAAGCAATATACCAGAAATAGAATAGCTTTTATAAAGGGAATTTATTAAGTTACAAGTTAACAGTTCTAATGCCATAAAATTTCAATAGTAAGATATCTAGAAAAACTTACCTTGACTCAAGGCAGGCCGATGTCTGTCACATGGGAAGGCACATGGCTTGTGTCTGCTGGTCCTTGTTCCCAGTTTGTTGCTTCCAGCTTCTGATGCCAGCAGTTTCCTCTCTAAGCATCTGTGGACCTTCACTTAGCTCCTCCAGGACATGGCTCTGGGTTCTGGCTTGTCAGCATCCCCTGGAAGGTGCTGGCGATATCCGGGCTGTCTCTTTGTCAGCACTCCCAGCATCTCTAAATGTCACCGTCCCTGTCAGCTCTGAGCTCTCTCCAAAATGTTTCCTCTTTGGAAGGACTCACCTGGAATGAGCAGTCACCTCTCCATCCAATCAGAAGGTGACACCCACAACTGAGTGGATATGATCTACATGGAAACAATCTAATCAAAGGGTCCCACCCTACAATAGTGAATCAGGATTAAAGGAACAAGGCTTTTCTGGGGTGTGTAACGATTTCAGACCAGCACCCTCAGCACCGTCATTCCTAGGTATACGCCCAATAGACTTGAAGGCATACACCCATGTGAATCCTACACATAGATATTTATAGTTGATTTACTCAGAATTGACTAAAATCAGAAATAACACGAATGACTATTACCTAGTGAGTGCATAAGCAGACTAGTAGTCCGCACAACACATCTCACACAACAATTCAGGGAGACACACAACTGACACACGTGGTAGCAGGAATGAACCTCGAATGCCTTGTGCTGAGGGAAGAAGCCAGCATCCTAAAGCTGCAGGCTGTGTTATCTCATTTAAAGGAAATTCTGGAAAAGGCATGACTATAAGGCCAGGAGAAGATTGTTTTCTAGGTGGATTTGGGATTGGGTTGGACTCTACCACTATGTGAGGGAATATGTTTGGGGGATGGAAATGCTCCGCATCTTGATTTTGGCAATGTGTGCATTTATTAACATTTCTAGAATGCTACACCTAAAAAGGGAAAAAATTACCTCAGTAATTTATAACTTGATACAACTAATTTTAAAAATACATTATACGTCAACTACTTTATTTACCTCAAATATAAGTGATTAGAGTAACAGGCAAGTATAACTCTACTCAACAGATATTTTTAAATTCTCCTGAGGATCCTAAGTGCATTTTTCCATTAAATTTAGTAATTGAATGATTATTCTTCTGTCTTCCTCTCTACATTCAAGGGCTATCGTGACAACTATCTTGTCTTATTAATATTAGACTCTCCATGTCATGTCTGCATGTGTGTGACACAGAACTCAATAACTATTTATTGAATGTGTAAATAACTGCCATAGTCTACTACCTCTCTTTCTTATTGTTTGACTCTTATTCTCACAATAAGTCTAACTCATCGTACACATGACAGCCCTTCAAATATCTGGAGATAGTTCTTGCCTCTCCCCTGAATCTTCTCTTTTCCAGGGTTGGCATCCTGAGGTCCAGCATTGGGCACTTTTTCTGCAGTTGCCCCCAAGCTGGCTCATCTCCTTTGTACCTGGTCCAGATGGCCAGTGGTCCCCTGAAAATTTAAGAACCAGAACCGGGTACAATCCAGTAAGTGAACATTTATTCATCCTTCTTTTCTCTGCTAGCTGCCCTGTGCAATTGAGTGATAAATAAGCCTTACTCACTGCCCTCAAAGAGGAGAATAACCTTTTGGTAACTTTGGCAATGAGGATGAAAGAAAAGGAAAAATGGTTAACATCATTTTAACCCTGGGGAAGACAATCCATTTCTTGGCCCTACCTGTTTGCTTCTATCACCAGAGAGTAGTAAGACTGTTAGCCATGAAGATGATCGCAAAGCACTTTGGGGTGTGTACTGGTCCACATTCAATAATGGATTCAAGAGGAAGGGAAAGTGTCTTAATGTTTGTTTTCCAGGAGGTTCTCTATCTTGGTAGTCCCCTCCTCTGAATAAACTTGTCTTCTTTCTCTTCTGTAGCAGAGGTACAGGCAGGTGGGCCCTGGGAGGGGGTAATGCTTGCCTTACTGCCTAAAGGGCCAAGCAGCAAACAGGGTAGAGCCCAGAGGGGCTCAAGTGCGATTGAGGCCAGCTCAGCAGGGTGGACATGCTGCCTGGGGCTGTGGCCACAGACCTAACAAGTGGCATCGTGCTGAGTTTGCCCTCTGTGTGCAAATGTCCTGGGTCCTGGGTCCTGGGCTGGGCAAAACTGCTGAGAGACAGTGACCAATCCTTGCAAATCCTCAGAATGGCAGACTGACTGATGGCAGAACTGCAAGCTAAGGAAGTCACTAGAAAGGCTATTTTGGCTGAAATAAATTATTTCTGAAACTGTTGAGCCCGAGCTTTCTAAAACACAGGGCCCCCAATTAATTTTGAAATTCACAAAAGAAACACTTTTATAAAGTGTTTATAACTATATAGTAGATAACATTGTAATTATATAATAATTATCAAAGTATGATTATTTCTCAAATAGTACATAAGATATAATTATACTTATATATTGAATTGAAAAATATTTCTCAATTTATCTGAATTTCAAATTTAATTGGGTGTCCTATATTTCTGTTTGCTTAATCTGACAATCCTAATTCTGATGGTGATCAAATGCATCGGATAATATGGCTTGGAGAATGGTTTAGAGTCAGCTGACTGTTCTTCTGTAAAATTGAGAGTTAATGTGATGGAATCAGATGGACGTAAGTGGAAATGTCATGCCTCCAGGTATAAACATTCAGAGCACTTGACATTCTAAACGTAAATAAGAGGCAGAGACAGGGATGGAGGGAGGGGGTAAGAGAGAGTCTTCAGTTGACTTCTCTTAAAAGCAATCTGAGATAAGGACTTGAGGCCAGGGATTTTCATTTGGAAGGTGATGAAGTACTGATGGGGAGTAGGGAAGAGATTTTGGGTAAGGAGAAAATCCCAAATAGGTGCTATTTTCACGAGCAGGTCCTTTGCGGTGGACCGACAGGAGCTCAGTCTTCCTGGGATCTGTAAGAGAGTGCAAAACCTGCTTCAAAATCACCCCAACTGGAACATCGGCTGAAGGCTTCCGGGGGTCTTTAACCCCTTCCAGATGCCAAGAGGAAGCTTACAGGAGCTATGCCAGGGCACCATCCGAGCGTATGGGGGTGATGTCACTGCCACAACGTGGTTATTAATATGCAGAGCTAAAGATACCCAGCTACAGCCTGCTACAACTTTTCTGCTGTATATTGATCCATGTCTAGATTACATCCAAATGAATTTCAGTTGTTTGCTGTCTTGGTTCATTTTTCTACTCTCATGTAGTCTGAATACAACCTATGCTTCTGAGTCCCAAATTTCCCCTGTGGGTCTCTAGTTTCCATCATCTCCGAGGGTAGCCTCAGGCCAGCCGAGACAGACCCTGAGGATGCCCACTGCAGCTCTGCACGCCAAGACCAACTCGTTCTCCCTCCAGCATTTTCTCTTCAAATCTACCATCGTGTATCTGTCCAAACACCAGGAGGCCACTTGCTCCACTCAGTGAATTGTTAATGGTTTGTACCCAACAACTTTATTGTAACCAAAGCTACACTCTGGGAAAAGTAGCTAAAATGAGACTGCGTGAAAGAGCAAAAGGGACTATTTTTAAATTCCAATAAGAAGTCAAGAAAATAGAAATATTAGTGATCCATCAAGCAGTGGATATAATTTAAAGCCCTTGGGTTAATTTCAGCCACAAAATGTTCTATGAGTTTAAAAATTTCATCACTATGATTCAGCTGCTGGAGAAAGCTGAAACGGACTCTATTTATGAAAGGGGCCGAGGCATAATCGAAAGGTAGCAAAGAAATCCCATGTGTCTGTGAAGAATTACCTTTCCCAGATGTCATTTGGACTCCACTGGGTCACAAGCACTAAAATTTGATTTACCAAGATAGTTGTGTAGAGGTGATTTTTTTAATTTGAAAGGGGAATTTTCATCGTCTTTAGGAAACAACAAACTCTATAACACCAAGATAAAATTGGTGCCTTCTTAGAGGCTTCTTGGCTTTTTAATCCTTGGCTGTTGTTGTTGCGGGCCTGGCGCTGCTTTCCACTGGGACGGGCAGTGGCCGTGCCCAGTCACTCTTGTTACACGATGTGGCCTCAGAGCTGGGCTCTGGGAGGGGGACTGGGTGTTCTAGCCGTGCCTGGGATGTAAACACCTAAGTGTGCTCATGATTGTGTGGCTCTGAGTGTAAGTCACAAAGGCACATCTTCTTCTCAGGTGTAAGATCTTCATGAGCAAAAGCTGGTGTCGATATTGAGCCTGGGTTTTTCTTATGAGAAGAAGTCCTCTCTAAGGACTGTCTAGCCCTTCCTCTCTGTAGGTTATTGTAGCTCAGGGCTGCCAGCTTTACCAAATGCAAATGCAGGATGCCCAAATTAATTGGGATTTCAGGTAAATGAGAATATGTGTGTGTGTCTGTGCATTGGTGTGCAGGTTCATATATGTATTATATATATTTCGTGCATAAACATATGCATAAAAAGAATGTGGAGATGTATGTATGTGTTTGCACGTATGTGTGTGTATGTGTGTGTGTAATATATATTCTTCTATATATATTATGTGTGTGTGTGTGTGTAAAGAGATTTGCTGTTAGGATTTGGCTCATGTGGTCATGGGGACTGGGAAGTATGGATTCTGAAGGGCAGGCCAGAGGCAGGCAATTCCTGTGTGTAGAGTGAGATTCTTGAGCCTGAATTCCTTAGAGAAGGCTGGCAGGCTGGAGACTCAGGGAGAGATGGAGGGTATAGCTTTGAGGCAAAAGTTTTCCATCCTCCCCAAACCCTCAGTTCTTTGCATTTAAGTTCTCCAGCTGATCGGGAGAGGCGCCCACATGGGAGGGTGCTCTCCTTCAAAGTCCACTAACGGCAGACCGAGCCAACGCCCGTGCAGGGTCTCCTCTGCAGCAGGTCATCCGGGGTTGACCCTTCACCCCTCTGCCCATGAGGCCTGGACCCTGCCTCCAGCCTTGTGGTGTCCTCACTCAGGAGGGTCTTTCAGCCTTAGGGACGTGAGGCGCAGCAGGCATTCCATGCCTCCCCCCATGCGCCCCCATTCGTGCTTTCCTCAGGCATCAATGTCTGAGGGCATCGGGGCGCAAGCCCCTCACAGACCTCCCCTTCGCAGAGTTGAGGTGCACCCCAGGCCTGTTTCCCCACTTCCTTAATAGGCAAAAGATCCAGCTCCATCTTGGCATTGATTCTAATTCCTTTCATTCTCCTGAGCACCCCAAAATACTCTCCTCACATATCGCTCAGACCTATGGGGGGATTTTAAATTGTCATCCACTCATGGGCTCTGGGACAGGGGGTGTCTACGGTGTGCAGTGCCCTTGTCCTTGCCAGATGGCTCAAGAAGGAGCCACTGGTCTACTGCTCCTCAGATGCCAAGACCCCTTCGGGGAGGTTATCTCCAGTGAGTGTCAGAATCTCCTCGTGCGGGAGGGACAAGACGCCGTTGGGCACATTTGGTAAACATTTTGCTCACATAACAGGCAGCCAGTAAATGCTCCAGGTCAAAGTCGGGACTAAAAGGACTGCGAAATTCTCCTCATTCACTATGCCTTTTTAGAAAAAAATCCTAAAGTCTAAACAGAAGGCAAAGCACTTATTCTTCCATACAGGTGTTTTAATACCTAGATAATTTGTCTATTAAAAGTTTGACCATTTTATGTTGTATGACATATTACCAGAATAAAAATATCAAATAACCATAGAACTGTACAGTATAAACCGTGGACCCTAATAGAAAGTATGAGCTATATTAATAGTTATGTATAATAACATTGTTGCATCAACTGTAACAAAGTTACCATAACATAATGCTAAGTATTATTCATAGGGAAAACTGAGTGGGAGGGGTATATGGGAATTCTGTACTTACTGCATGATTTTTCTATAAGCCTCCAACATCTCTAATTAAAAAAAATAGGAAGATAAAAAGAATGTTTATAAATATGTAGAAAAATTTACAAGCAGTTGACTTAAAGTTCTACTTGACACTATGAATTTACACAATATTGATTAAATATAGCTTTGAAATTATAGAAAGAGTCAAGGTCCAGCACAGAATCACACCCACCTGAGGCCGGGCCTCTGGGTCAAAGATGGGTCCCTTCACCTCCTGGGCAAGGACGTCCATTTCCATGTACGTTCTGAGGAAGAGGGCGTCAGGCGCCCTTGAGTCTCCAACACACTCGCATTCAGTGACCCTATGCTCTCTCTCCCCAAGCACGGGCTGCACGGAAAGGACCCTGAGAATCTAGAGGATGGGGGATTCCACACGGGAAAGTCTCTTAGGAGAGCCTTGCCATCTGGAACACCTATATTGAATGACAATATGAGAAAGAAATAACTTTTATTGAATAAAGGCATTTTTTAGAGTAGGCAATCATCTGTACCAATAAAAAACACGTATGTATTCATTTGTTCATTCACTCAGTGTTTTCGTTTGCTAAAGCTGTCAGAAGGCAATATATCAGAAATGGGTTGACTTTTACAATGAAGATCTATTAGCTTACAACTTACAGTTCTTGGGTCATGAAAATACCCAACTCAAGGCATCAGTGGGGAGAAATTTGGACTCAGAAGACCAACAGATGGTGGCATCTGTTGCCCTCTCCTGGGTTTCGTTGCTTTTGGCTTCTGGCTTCAGAGGCTTCCTCTCTCTGCTGGTGTGGGTGTGTCCTTGTCCCTTGGCTTCTCTGGGGCGTCTCAGAGCTCTCTGGGCTTCATCTCTTTTAAAGGACTCCAGTAAGAGATTGACACTCACCTTGGGGCTACTTCTCCATTGATATAACTTAACTCAGAGGTCCCACCTACAACAGGTCTGTACCTGCAGGAATGGATTGAAAGCGCATGGCCTCTTATGGGGTACATTACAGCTTCAAACCACCACCCTCCGTAAGTCAATAAATAATTCACAAACAAACACGCTGAACGGCCACTATGTGACAGTCTCTGCTAGCTACATACAACTGCACTCAGTGTCGTCATGGAACTTGCAATTTACTAATGAAAGAGACAACAAGAAAAAGTCAGCATGCGCCTTGTGCAAATGTTCTGAAGGAAACAACGGGGCAAATAGTCCCCTTCCTGAAGAGCTGCGCAGACGCGGTGGCCATGGCTGAGCTTTGTGAAGAGCTGAGATCTGGCAGAGGAGAAGGAACCCGCCAAGAGGAGGTGGGATGGAGCAGGGCAGGTACTAGGCAGGGAAATTCTTGGTGGGAAAGAGGCTCCACCTGCTGCACCATGGTCAGAGAGCTGGATGATGGGTGATGGGAAAGGAAACTGGAAAAGGCCAGGATTTTTGGAATTTAATGTTAAGTGCAAACATGTTTGTTTAGGAATTTAAGCAGGGCTTTGGCATAAAATGATTGATATTCTCAATTTCATTTGGGCTGCTATGCATAAGCAAGTGAAGGTAGAAGCGCAGAAAGTCCCTTGAAGGATGGGAGAAAAGATATGGAACGACTACACTTTCCCACTGGGGAAACCTCTGACACTGTTACAAACATCAGGGACTCCAAGTCAATAGGCAAGCCATTGATCTTGGGCCTTCCTCTTGGGAAGCTTATTTATGTGGCGAAGCTTAGCCTATTATAGTTATGCCTCAGAGTTGCTTCCAGGAAACCTCTTTTGTTGCTCAGATGTGGCCTCTCTCTCTGTAAGCCCAACTCTGCAAGTGAAACCATTGCCTCCCCCCTACATGGGACATGATGTCCAGGGGTGAAAGTCTCCCCAGGGGCATAAGAGATGACTCCCAGGGATGAGCCTGGCCCTGAAACTGTGGGATCAACAATGCCATCCTAACCAAAACAGGGAAATGAAGTGTAACAAATATGGTATCAGTGGCAGAGAGAGTTCAAACAGAGTCGAGAGGCTACTCTGGAGGTCGCTCTTACTCAAGCTTCAGTTAGACCTTGCTATTTACCTTGGTCTGCCAACCCCAAACCAAAACCATTCCTGCCAGCCCTCAGGAACACCTGGGGCAATATATGAGATTCTACAAAGATTCCATGCCCTACAATTGCTTTCCAGAATCCTACAACCTCCACATGGGTCCCTGGACAAGGTAAGTCCTGAAACCCAGAGGGCCCAACCTCTCCAGAACATCAACTGGTTCCATCTCCCTACCCCATATTATGAACAGCCCTTTCCAACATGAAAAAGTTAGAATGGGCATAGCCCAAATTGCCCTAAAGATTGTGAGAAAGATCACAGGAGAAGGTGGAGTTATAACACAGAAGATAGGATTCAACAAATGAGTATGATGGCCAGATCATTAGATTGATATTTCTTTTAGTCTCCAGTGTCTTAGAGCAGTTAGAAGGAAAAACTAAAATTGTGGAACTGTAGCCCATACCAAACTCTAAAATCTGTTCTGTAAGTGACTATTGTGATGTGCTTTGGAGTTTATTGTGTTTTGTATATGCTATACTTTAGAGTAAAATTTTTTTAAAAAGTAGAAGTGCAGAGAAAAGTGGAGCATTTCAGTAGTAAAACTGTTAGCTACAGGTGATTTAAACTAAGGGAGGTGACATACAGATTCCAGAAATAAATTGGAGGTAGAATCAAAACGGGTGACGTAAAGTCAGGATATGTGGGTGCCACAAAGAGGGAACTCAATAGTGAATTTCATTTTTATACCCGATCACATAGGTCCAGGGTGGTACAAACTTCTGGGTGGAGATAAGATGGGAACACTAGATGCTCCAGGGAGACCAGATTTGAAGATAAGATGATATTAAGCATTAGTCTTGGAGCATGTTGAAGGAGCCAGTGAGATACGTCCGAGCAGAGCCATGGTGGGAGTGAGACCTGAGATTTGGAATTCAGTGAGCGATTTAAGGAGGAGACATGAATGTGGAAACAGAGAATCTAAGGATGTAGATAAAGATATGCGAAAGAATGAGCTCACCTTTGAAGGCCGTTCAGGGACATAGGAGAACTGAGGGTCGAACCCTGCAAAAATGTCCACGTCCGACAGCACATAATATGTATAGTATGTGCCTCTTTTTTCCAGTCTGTTCTGCAACTGCCATTGTCTCAAGCCTGGATCTGGTGTTCTTTCTCTCCTATAATAGAAGTTCTGTAATGTTGCTATCTATGCTTTATCGTGAACTGGAATCTTGTTTTGTGCTTCTCAGCATCTCCAGATATTGGTGTGCGGCTTGTTATACCACAGACTCTTAACAGGCATTATTTGGAAGGATGGATGGATAATATTTCATGATCATGCTCAAATTTACTGTCATGATGTTATGCCCTCTTTTCTAAATTAAGGAATCTGGAGGCAGTCCAGACCTACAGATACTAGAGCTTAGCTGTAAATACCACATAATAAAACCTCATTTCTGTTCCCTGCAGTTGCTATGGAAACTTTGAGTCTTTCCTGAGGCTATGTCCAAAATGCACCCCCAAAATTTCCTTGACGATCTAGAGCATTCCAAATTGCTCACTCTGTTCTTCAGTCTTATGACAATCAAAATTTCAGAAGCACCCAGGGAAACATGCTTCCTGGAGCACTAATTGTGCAGTTAAGGGAGAAATGGCCATGCTTTGATTTAGGCTGAATTATTGGAATTAAAGAATTCATTAAAGTCTCCACTTAAGCCCTGCACAGGGAAAAAACAAACTCTCTGTGTAGTTAGCTCTGTTCAGATCATTCACTGGAGACGGGAAGGAACATTACTTATTTTATGACTTCTGTTGTAAACATCACCCTTGGTGAAATAAATGGTTCCGTTAGCCGCTCTCTCCAAAAATTTATCAGTCTGTTTCCCTCTGTTAGGAGGCTGGCAAAACCATAATCTATTTCCTTTGTGAAAACTGGAAAGTTTAAATTTCATTCATTTCACAAACATCAGGTCTATGCCAGATTCTGTGCTAGAAGGTGGAAGAATTGGACGTCACAGGCTTGTTATCCAGAGTGATGAAAGTACAATGTATGTGTGGGAACAGGAGTAAGAATGGCCTTCTCAGAGGGAGAAAGAAGTTGAGGAGGAGCTTAAGGTGTTAGGCCTGGGTAAATGGAGATTATGGGCTGACAGTGGGAGCATCAGAGGGGAGGAGGTTTGGGCAGTTTGGGGCATACTTTGATTATGGTAAGAAACAGTGATGTGGACATGTCTATTCGGTGGGTGTGTGCTTGTGTCTGGACCCACTGTGCAGGGCTCGTGGCGTCCACCCAAAGCTGCTGCCCGCTGCTGATGTTTTGAGTCATGCTTTCCTCTTCAGTTGCTCTGCAAACATCTTAGAGGTATTATCCGACCTAACATCCTTCCTTGCACATAGAAGGAGCTCAAATGCTTTTTCAATGAATAGACAAATAAAGGAATTAATGGTGAAATGCTTAAGCTGAGCTGAAATTCACCACACCAAGGTATATAAACCTATAAAAGTGAGTATTTGACATACCACCCCATCCCTCCAATGATAAGCCTCCTGGCGACATATAAAAGATAGGAGAATAGGGCACAAAAGAGTTTAAATGGCTTTCCACACCTTTCTAAATTTGGCCCAATATGTGCTTCCAGGTTTCCTCACCACAGTTGCTCTTCGTCCCCTGATTTGGTCAGAGGGCGGTTGCACAGTGGCCCGTGCAGTGGGCTCAGTTCACCATCACCTGGGACATTCCCCTCGAATCGTTTAAGCTCTATTTCCTCTCCCAGCTTCCTCAACCCTCAAGACATCCCTGATTTGCCTCCCCTGGAAAAGATGCTGCCCGTCTCTGAAGGTGCCCAGTGTTTAGCAGCAGTGAGCCTCACCTGAATTAGTACTGTCTGCCCTTCCCTTGCGTCCTGTACAAGACTGTAAGCTTCCTGCGAACAGAGCTGGGTTGGGGCTGGGTAATCCTGTTTCAACGAACGCACATCCTTCCCTGAATTCCATTTCAGGGAGTTGGTTATGCGAGGCATGAATCCGATGAGGGACAGCTCTAAATGGTGAAAGACATGCAAAGGTGAGACTAGAGATTCTGAAAATAAACTTGAAAAAATTCCTTCAACACAACCCTTTTGCTTTCCACCTTTTTCCTCATCTTTAATGGAAGAAATCCCAACCCAGAGAGAAAGCCAAACTTAAATTACCCGTCATGGTGGACCATATGACCTTCTAGTTGTTGATAGCATTAATTGGGAAATACTAAATGTTGTAAGCAGTAAAGTAACTGGAAATTAACTCAACTTAGCCAACCTTTTCTGTTTCACTTAATTCTTCCCAATATCTTCTCTGGATATGTGTATACATGAATTGTTTAGTATATTTGAGCTAAATCACATGCAATGTATTAGGGATAAATAATAAGCCTCCATTATAAGTCATAGTTTTAAATGTTACTGATAATCCGCTGTATGAATGAATGTTTCCCCATTTTATTTATTTAATCTCAGTTCTTGACACTTTGTGTTGGCAATTTGCTCTTTTAGAATCTGTGATAAAACCTAATATATGTATTTGCAAACTTGAATTCTTACTAGTTTAAATTAAATTCTTAGAGGTTCACATATTTAGCATTTGACTTAAATAATCAATTTTGCCTGCAGTGTTCATCTCACTACAATATCAGCAATATTGGGCACACCATTTTATTAAATCTCTGCCATTCTTAAAATTGAATTGTTGTGCTCAATGTTTTGCTTTATTTTTCTGGAGGAAGTATATGCATTTCCACTTCCCTCTGTCTCAGTGACGCTTCATGTTCTTACGGAACCAGGTGCCCTAGAGGGATCTCTAAGCACTGAAGTGGAGTAGTGAGCCCTGTGTTTAAATAATTCAGAAAGCCACTTACAGGGTGTTCTATGCTTTCAAACACAATGTGTAACACTGCTGAAGTGAGTTTTTGTGTCTGTTTGTCTCATCACATTGGGGCATTTTCAGATGATAGTAGTTATTTTTATCCAGGTTAACCAGCATGCTGGCTTGGGTACACGTGAGGGTGTGGCTAGAAACATAAAGATGAATAGGGAGACGTGCATGTAATTCATGCATGTCCATCACATACACACATGCGTCATATCGTAAGTGCGAGAGTTATCTCGGGCTGAGAGGTGGGATCGCAGTGCTGCTGTTGCTGTTTTCTTTATAGGTTTTGGTGATTTCCTGATTTCCTAAAGCACATACATGCTTTATTGATTTTTGTATTGCTTTTGGACTCAGCAAAAAATAAATAAGTTCTTAAAGTGTTAATTAAATATATGGAAACTTTTATGAGAATAATCTTGGCCTGAGTAATATAATAGAATGCCATTATGGATTCGTTCGTTTCTAGATTTTTTTCTGTCTCTATCTCTATATTTATAATTATCCTTCTGTTTATCTCTATTTCTCCATAAGTTGGGAGTGAAAGGAGAGCAAGAACTAGTGTCGACTGAGCATCTCCTACATACCAGGCACTTTTGATGAATTATCTAATTTAATTTTCAAAAAAATAACCCAACAAGGGGGCAGGCAGCAGTGGTTCAGTTGCAGAGTTCTCGCCTGCCATGCTGGAGACCTGGGTTCATTTCTGGCACCTGCCCATGCAAAAAGAAAAACAAACAAACAAACAAAACAATCCAACAAGCAAAGACAGGTTGTCAGAAATATCAAATAACTTACAAAGCTAGTAAATGCACAGCTGAAGACTGATGGCTGGTGATGTCTATTTAGTAACTCATAGCTGGAAGTAGAGAAACCAGCATTAGAACCTCTTTCTCCAATTGCAATGGGTGCATTCCTCAGCGAGCACCCTTCTGAAGTCCTGGCTATAATTTTAATAAATCTAGAAAGCTACAGAGGCTTTTGACAGGCAGAAACAGCACACGTGTGTGCACAAAGGCACACTTTCCAACACAGTTGCACGGACTCAGTGTGTGTGCATCTCCCGGGCAACTCACAGGTGATATAAATCAGAACAGAGTGACACACGGAGACCAGCATGATGTATTCACAGGGGCAGGCAATCATTTCCATGAGGATTGGCTGATTCTAGGATATGGTTAGTGGAAATAGTAGACCATGTGACTCATAAGGAAGAGTTCATTATTAGTTGATCACAGGAGTCATAATGGCCAATATTGAAAGAGAGGAAACTAAGTCCTAACAAACATTAGGCTGTAGAACCGAAGCTATCAGAGGCCAGAAGGAAGTCTAGAAGGATGAAAGATTTGTGCAATTTCAGTAAGTGGTAGAGAAAGACTAAATTTCAAGGCGATGGGGATTCAACTCGCATTTCAGAGTTTCTGCCAATTCCAGGAGCTGTGCTGTGGGCTGTTAAAATTTCATCCTCGTGAGTTAGTTATTCCCATTCTTCAGACAAGAAAGAAGACGGAGGTGAGATGCAGGGACTTCTTTACTCCTTATAACTTGTAATTGGTGAAGAAGTAAGGGGTATCTTTTCTTTGTAGGCTGTTTCACTGGGAGTTCAGGCCTAGAGAGAGACGAGGGATAAAATGCTGAGGAGGTTTCAGGTGAGGAGAAGCGTGTGTGTGTGTGTGTGAGAGAGAGAGAGAGGGAGAGAGAGAGGGAGGGAGAGAGAGAAATAGCTGATATAAAGGATTCTGGGCAGAAACACAGAACAAGGGCATTGTAAACGTCTGTAAAGCCTGGCCACCCCCCAACCTACAGTCAAGTCGTAACCTTTGGATAGTTCCCTGACTTTCCCCTTTTCATTGTCTCCACATCTTCTCAGCCATTAGTCCCTGAAGAAGTGGCCTCCTTACCATGACTCACATTTTCTCCATCCCCTTGAGCTGACCGGTCCTTCCATCAGCACCCTCGCCTGTCCTGTTCCGATGGCTTCCTCCTCGTTCCCCACCAGCCAACCCTCCCCTGCACTGTGCTGCCATCTGCCCTCCACAATAAAGTCAGAATGAGCTTTCTAAACTGCTAATGTGGCCATGGCATCTGTTTGCTAAAAATCTTCTATAACTACTCCCCCATTCTCCCTAAACTCGATGCTCAGCTATAATTGTTCCCGTCCAGAATCAAATCCCTTAATTCTCTGCCTTTCTTCATGATATCAGACTACCTAGTATTCCCAGGCACCCTTGTTTCCAGGGAAATGCTTACTGATATTCAAATTTAGCTTCCCTACTATGAAGCAGAAATCAGCCAACCTCAGGTAGAAATAAGAATTATTTCCTCGCTACCTCAGTCTTACTTAGGATTTCCCACCCAACAAAGCATGACCCAAGAATTTAGTGCAGATGGTTTATGGTTTATGTGGAAGCTGATCCCAGCAAGCTGGACAAATGTAGAACAAGCTTCAGAATTTGTCTCCAAGGGACAGGAAGCTGCAGGTAGCTGGGGCATGCTCTACTGATGCTCGTCGGCGTAGAGGAGGTTTGCCCCTGAGGACAATGAATCCCTGGCATGTGCGTGCATGTTCGTGCCTGCCGAGGCAGCTCCGGAGAAGGTCTGCATGGCCTGGCGGG
The DNA here is from genome assembly GCA_004026745.1 of Myrmecophaga tridactyla. Classification (NCBI taxonomy): domain Eukaryota; kingdom Metazoa; phylum Chordata; class Mammalia; order Pilosa; family Myrmecophagidae; genus Myrmecophaga; species Myrmecophaga tridactyla. Next base: position 16,517 of record PVIY010024598.1, read on the forward strand.
CACTGGGTCGGGAAGGCTTCAGTGCCCCCGGGACGGTCTGCCACAGCTGAGGTCGAGTTGGGCTGAGTGGGCAAGGGTCCCGGTACTGCAGCCAAAGGCCAGTTCACAGCACAGTGCACAGGGCACCTTTCCGTCTACTGTATATGCTTAAATGTCTTTATTTCAAAATAGATTTATGTCAATTACTGATATTTGGTCCTGTTATGCCTGTAAATCCAGGGCCTGACACGAGCTACAGACCCACTGGGTGTTCAATGAATGATTGCCGAAAGAAAGGGGAAAAATGGTTAATGAAGAAAATAATAGCTACAGAATGGTAGTGCTTGCTTGGTGGCCTGTACTTTGTACATATTAGCTCATTTCTGGTGGTAATCTTGTGACATATGCACGACTATTTTCCTTCACATTGTGCAGATAGGGAACTAAAGCAGCGGCTGATGGAACCCATCCAGGGCGACGTGGGTGAGCGTGACGTGGAGCCCAGCAGTCTGACTTCAGGTTCTGGGCTTTTTTCCAACATGCTCAGCTGCCAGGATGGAAGCAAGACAAACCGGAGTGTGGCAATGGAAAGGGATGGAATAAGTCACCTTTAGTCACCATAGAAAGGGGAAATGCCTGATGAGGAGATTAAGAAACGAGGTGGTGAGAAGGTGTACTGATCGAGCAGGAGTGTGATTGAAAAGTGTGATCGACAGGACAACTAGTCTGTCTAGACTTTCGCAATGGCTGGTTAGAGAATGTGCTGTGGAGTTCTCCAGGATAAATGAAAAACTGAATCCCAGCAGGCTCCTTATTGTCTTTCTCCAGACGTGAGAGATACACACCTCCATACATACTCCTGGAAGGCTCGGGACCCTACGGGCTGAGCAGCTCAGTTAAACACATTTCTCCTTTGTTTGAAATGTGCATGGCCTAGAGGGGAGACATGGCAGGCACCGGGCTTGCCCAACACTGCAGTCACACGGAGGGGATATGCACGAGGGAATGGGGAGCAGGGAAGCGCTTCTGACCCTGCCTGGGAGACTAGGGGGAGGCCTGGGCTCAGGCAGACCCTCGTAGGATGGAATGGGCCTGTCCCCGGGCGCCAGCTGTGGACGAAGATCGTAGGGTATGGAAAAGCATGGCACACTTGCTTAGGGGGCAGCAAGGAGTTACTTTAAAGCGTGTGTGTGTGTACACATGTGTGTGGGTGCACGTGTGTGTGCGTGCACGTGCATGTGTGTTCTGGGGGCTGGATGCTCCCAGGATGGGCATGAGAAGAAATAAGAAATGTTTCCATAGGCAATAGACGCCACATCATACAGGCTCTGTGTAACATGCTCAGGTGTTTAGATGCTGAAGGATAAATAAAGACAAGAATTTCAGGATACTCGGGGCACAACCTTAATCCCACTGGACAGGCATGATTTCCCGGTAGTAAAGTTGTATTTTCATGTTATATTGATCTGTGTTTTACTCCTTTCACTATTAGTTCCTATTTGCATGGATAATTTGTTTAATCCATCTGCCCCCTAGTTTCTTTTGCAATAAAATGAAAGTAATAATAACCGTTTTATGGGGCTGTTTTGTAGATTAATAATATAATATACATAAACTTTTTGGAACATTGAAGGTTCTTGATTAATTATGACATTATGCTTAGTGCAATTGTCTAGCCCACTAACTATAAGAAGCAGCCTTATGTCTCAGCTTGGGTTCTCCCTGAATGGACCGTAAGGCAGGGGCATGCATGCCGTTGTTTATTTTAGCAAATAATCCCAGGAAGTAGGAGTGGATATCCAGAAAGAAGGAAAGAAGATTGTAAGGGAAGCAAAGGCAAAGGTGAGTTATTGAGCTGGTCCCGTCCAGGGCAACCAAGCCTAAATGACCTTGGGACCGTCTGAGAAACCGCTTAGAACATGCATCAGAATTACCCGCCTGAGGTGTGGGGAAGAGGCTGCTTGTCCACTGGATTGCATTTCCCATGGGCCACCCTCCCCTCGGGCCGCTCAGCCCCTCCTGTTCGTGTGCAGAGGCCCAGGGCACAGCAAGGTGGGGTGGTCAGCACAGGGGGTGCCTAGCATGGGGGTGCCCACAGGGTCTCTGGGCAGCCAGCGGGTGCCACAGAGGTTGGATCAGAAAGGGAGCCCAAGAGAATGCACGGTTGGATATAAAAGGGCCCCCACCCCACAAGGGCCCTATGAGTTCTTCCCAAAGCAGAATGATTTGATAGAATAAGCATCACATTTTGACCAGAAGATTTAGGAAAATACTAGAAAATTGGAATGTGATTTTTTTTTTCTAATGAGTAAGAAGTATGATCCAAAGTGATTTTATTTCCTGGCTCTGAGCTTGGTCATATTTTCCACTCCCAGCTGGAAAATTCCTAAACTTTTCCTTTCATCTTTGGTCAAGAAGGCACCCTTTTCACTAATGATTTTTTAGCTCAACATCTTCTAGGTGTGTGAGGCTGTGAGGTGGACGAGAGGCAGCTCTGTACTTGAGGAGGCAGCTCTGTACTTGAGGGCGCAGCATTCAGGACACCTGCCATTTGGGTTTGGCAAGCCCCGTGACCTGGGTTAATTCCTTGTCCTTTCTGAGCCTCACTTCCTTCTTCTGTACCAGGGAAGCATTTTATGGACTTTTTACCTTCTGGAATAAAAGTAATTCCTGCAACGTGGTTCTGAACTTGCAGAGCAGCAAACACCCAGCCGCCGTGCAGGTCTTCCCGCTTGAGAGGCAATTCTGTGATCTCGTCCACATCCTAAACCTCCGCACAAATGAGGCTGGCAAACTGTCTCCACGCTCCTTAATGCAGCCCTTTTCAAGACGAAAAACATTTTCACACATTAAGACAGGAAACACATGAATCATTTGCTCCCTGGGGACCAGACTCAGTAACAAGTTCCCCCCAGAAGTCCTTTCAGAGTCCCCGTTGCGAGTTATCATTCGGCATCTTATTACATGAAGTCTGAGCAGCCACGGCTCTGGCCTAATGGGGTTACCCGATCTATTCTGAGGATGGATTCATTAGATGCTAATTGTACAAAGAGTTCCAGTTAATTCCCACCTCTTCTGTTGCTATATTCTTTGGCCCTAGACAATAATAGCTAAATTCATCTATCACCATAGCAACACAAGAAGCTATAAAGAACCAGGAGAGCTTAATCACGCTGGAGAGAAAGAGTCTGGAGGTCGACAGCAATTGCCTTTGTGGCAGTGAGTGCAACTTTCAGAATGGGACAATGCCAGTCCAGGAGAAGGTGGACGAGGACACTGGACATGCCCCGGGGTTTGGCAGCCACTTAAAGGAACCCCAGACAGCAGACTTGGCCCATAACTGGGCAGTCAGGAAAGAAAGTGACCGATAGAAAACATTAGAACCAGTTTCTGAAATGCAGGAAGGTTCAGAGAAAAGGGATAAGAAGTGCTCACTGCCTTGCCCTCGTTCAGTGAGGTCACCTAGGTGGGGCCTATTGTCCACCTTGGAATGCTCCACACCCTGAGAATGTAAAAGCGAGTAAGACAGGTATACCAGCATTTTCCCAGTCCTCATGAGCATTGTATTTCTCATGAAATAGAAGCAATAAAGAAGTTAGTAGGAAAATACATAAAATAATTATAAATTTCAAGAAGTGTCAAATGTAGGAAAAAGTAAGGTTACTGAATTAGAAAATAACAAAGAAAAGTATTTTAATAGGGGTGGTGTGAGAAGGCCTCTGGGAGGGGTGCCTGTAAAGGTGGGATAGGAACGCTAAGGATGAGGAGGCGCGCGGTGCTTTGGGAGCGTTCAGTTCAGTCAGAAGCAAGAATAAGTGTAAAGGCTGATGAAGGTGAAATCTGCCAAATGTCACCTCCAGGGCCTCCCTGTGACGTATGTCACTGGCTTCAAGGAAAATCAAATCATGGCTAAGTCAGAAAACATTTCTGTTGGCTGTATCTCGGCAGGTGGTGTCAGAAAACTGGTTTACATGGCTCCTAACAGCAAAAAGAGGGCAACGTTCCAGGACTCAGGCTCCTCCAGTTTCCACTCGTGAGCAAGTCCCACACACTGAGGTCTCCACACCTACAGCACAAAGGTGGAGGGAACAGGGAACCTCCTTCCCCCAGGAACCTGCTTGAGAGTTAAGCACAGCTGCTGCCCTCTTGGGGTCAGTGTGCCCGGCAGAGGTCAGTCTAGCCCTGCTTCTCCTTGTGAGATGGCAGAGCTGCTACCTCCATGGTGCCCCAGGTTACCATCCTGGGGCCAGGTCTTATGTAGATGCAGGGGTGCCTGTATGTAGATGCAGGGAGTGCCTGGCTATTCCATCACCATTGCTGCCAGGGGCAGGAACTGCAGGCCTCAGGTTGTCAGGGAGAGCCCGATAACCTCAGCTCTCCCACTTCTAGCTGGGGGCAGGGGGGCAATGGGACACAGTAAATAGATCTTAAAAATATTGGGACAGAAGAACCAGATGACAAACTAGGAAGACAATAGCAGGGAACAATATGTCAAGTGTGCTAGTGAAAGGGAAAATACCGGAGATACAGGAGGTCTTGGTGGAATCTCTGGAGGGTGCAGCGGGTGAGAGTGGGGCTTGTTTAACGAACAGGGGCTGTTCTTATTACATTTCAGGCTTTGGCTGCCAGAAACCTCCACATCCAATTTATTTCTCTCTACATTCTCATTGCTATCCCATTCTAAATCTTGGCTGCAATCTATTGAGAGAATAATTATGTAAATAAAATGTAGGAGTATTTCTAGAGGAAAAATAAGGTGCTGCCATGACTTTGGAATTCCCTGACTGGCAAGGAAATGAAAAACTTTAAAAAACAAACAAGCAGCCTTCATCAGTGGAAAAATAGAAGACTGAGCATCACACAAGACTTCCTGGCCAGAGATGATACGGATCAGTCCAAGGAGAAAAAGGGAAGAAGACATGGCATTTGGAAGGTTTTAACCATCATTTTTCTTGCCAGAAATGTGTTGAAATTTGCCAGGAAATTTTGATAGATTCTAAAAATATTCCCCAGTTTAGGGCTGAAGCTTAAGATCAAAGCAATCTGGGAGAGGGAAAGGGAAACTTCCATTTGGTGTCTCATCACTCTGGAATCAAGCGGCCTCTGGGCAAGGGATTAATGAACCCATGGCAGAGAGCAGTGTGTGGATGGCCTGTAGGGCTCAGGGACAGAGGGTTTGCCCAGTGCAGGGCCACGGTGCTTCCTGATCAGAGGGTCTGTGGTCACGGGTCAGGACAGGCTGTGGACGCATCATAATCATTCCGACTGCTGTTATTTTCACTATCTTTGAATAACAGTATCATTCTTCACGGAGCGGGGGCTCTTGATATTCACCACCCCACCCAAATAACACAGAGAAGCAGACAAACTGAAGGCTTTGGCACAGAACTTCTCAATTTTATTTTCAAATGTCCAGTTCACTAAGTTGATAGGTGTTTGAAAATGTAGAAGAGGAGCGAGAGAGAAAGAAGAAAAGAGAGACGGAGAGGGAGGTGGAGGGAGATGATGAGGTGAGGTCCATGCAGGGAAGGGAAACCCCCCCACCTCTGGGTATAGGATAAGAAAGACTTGCACAGGAGGCAACCACTGGAAACAGAGGCCTTGAGATGAAACAGGACCTGGAAAGCTGGCTTGTCCGTGGAAACTGTTCAATAATCATAGAGAAAAAAAATCATTGACTGTTCTAAGACCCTAAAATGCTCTTCACCTACCAAAGGCTGGAGAATGGTTGGACAGGTTATACAAATGGATTATTCACTCATGAAGCTTAGGTTTAAAAGGAAAACTCTAACAAAAGCCCAAGGGATGCAAACATAATCCATTAACATAATTTTAAAGCTCGTAATACTTGACTTAAATGTGTCTAAAGGCTTAATTGGGCAAAGATGTGTGTGTCCCTTATAATGTTGTATCACCAGAGGTCTGTTTCAGAAAACAAAACTCATATTATTTAGCCCAACTATGATGGGCTTTATATAAGGCATGAGAGGTAAGTATGAAGCTCTCGGGAGGGCTGAAGGAGAAGAGCAGAGAAGCTGATACAAGTTCGTCAGCCTACAACTTCAAAGTAGGAGGTTCTCAAGAGCTTCCAGCCCAAACACTTCATCCCTCAAGAACGGCCTGTCTACAGCAATGAAGTGGGCCATTCTCCAGCTTTTGTCCAGGAGCAGATTCGAGGATCATAGCTGTCTACATGTCTGTCTGTAATAAAACCCAGAGGACAAAGGCTTTCCCCTCTTCTAACTTCCAAGTTACACAGTGCCTCTCATCAGCAGAACCCAATATTGAGACACAGAGAAAAAAGGTTTCTGTGAAATGAAACTTATGGATAAACCTCCTGATGCAAAGGAAGCCTGAGCGAGGAGTTGTGGTGATGAGCTGACAGCAGAAGACCCAGCACAGGTGTTTAGCACAGACTTGTTACAACGTAGAGAAAGGCACCTAAAGCTTCCACAAATGTGGATTAAATAACTACTTTGTGTGTGCGTGCGTATCCATCAATATGATAATATAGATAGGCATCATGATAGAGAAAGAGAGAGCGAGGGAGAGGGAGAGATCCAAGACATTTTTGTGTCTTAGCTAAGAAGCAGACTCTTTGACAATACTTGCATCCAAGTGGCCTATTTGTAAGGGGATCTAATGACGCATTACCACGCTTGTGAAGTGAGACAAGAAAGGTAAAGGGCAGGTAATGAAAAATGTGCTGTGGAGCAGGTTACTGCTCTTTTGAGGTCTTGGGGCTCTTTTGGGGTCACTGGGACCTCTGGGGAACAGAGCAGAACCTGAGTTAGAATTGACTAACCTAAGGGTGTTTAACCTCCAATTGTCACTCACCATGTTCCTCACGTGGCAGTGTCAACCCCTGGCAGCTGCCCCACCTTTGCCTGTGTGGGATGAGAAAGTCCTATCAGTCAGAAGTTTAGAGGTGTGCTCGGTGCTGGGCTATGGGGAAGTAATGGGACAGTAAATGCTGAGGGGATGTGGGGTGGGTCATTTACCAATTCTGCTAAACATGTTAAATGAAAAAACAAATTATGTGAATCTGTGTCCTCTTCAGTCTCTGTTTTAACACAACCCTGAATATCTGAGAAAATCTATTTGCATCCTCTAAGAATTGACAGCAGTAATTGTGCCCATTAACACTGGCTAAGATGCTTAACATACACTGTCATCATTGGTGAGCTGGGAACAAGCCCCCCAGTTAATCTTACACCCCTAGAAGACAAAGATAAGGTACTATGCTCTTTGTGTCCTCAGAGGACCTTTAAGATAATTCTTTTTGTATTAATTTCCTTCACTTGGTGAACGAGTGAATGGGTTAAGGACTGTTTTATCTCCTTAAACCTTTCTCTAGAAATTCTGCCCTCCTTTGTCTCTTGATCTCATCTTCATTCATATGTATCCATTATTCATGCTCAGTTAAGCAGCGGAACAAAACAGAACCACTCTTGCTTCAATCATCCTCTACAGCTTCCTCCATGTCTCCAAGGATATATTATACTTTCAATTATTTTCTGTATTATTTATTTAATTCGAATAGTGCATAGTTTAATTCATTTAAGTTCACTGAGCTGTAAATATCACAAATACAAGCTCATATAATGTTTGTTTACCAGCATCTCCCCAGCCCCAACCAACATGGCTAGCGTTTGAGATATTGACACACTGGAGGATTGTTCCTGACTTTTCTCTCCTTCCCTGGAATGGGGCTGTATGTCCAACCCTTTGCCAAATGACTCTGCAAATCCTCCCAATAGAGTAGGCAGAATATGCCTCTTCAACTCGCTGACTTTGGGCTTGGCCGTGTGACCTGCCTTGGCCAGTGGAGTGTCGGCAGGAGTGGTTTGCACAGAGGCTTCAGAGAGCTTGCCCGGCTTGGCTCCACCTCGCATGCTCCCAGCTGCAGAAAGGAGGGTGCCTCGAGTGGACCCTGCCTTGTCTGTGTCCTGACCCACAGTCTGAAGGAGACCCACCCCGAGAGCCTGAAAAATCAGTGATCACTCAGTAGATGCTTGCTGTTGTAGGCTGCTGAGATTTGCATGAGGCAGTGTCACAGCATAACTGACTGAATGAGGATGGAAAACTGGACATGAAACAAAAGCAATCTCTTTCTTAAAGATCTACAGGGTCACAATATGAACCATGTGAATCATTAACATTTTCATACAATATTGGCTCCCAAATGGCTGTGAGCACTTCTCATTAACAACTCTTCTGAGAATTTTGCCATTTCTCTTTTTGATGTTAAATTTCTGACTTCTTTGGTTTTGTTTAAAAAAAATGCTTTCTAAAAAATAGATGTTCTTCACGCTTTTTTTCAAATTATTTTCAAATTATTTGCTGGTGAATTGTAATGATGTCTACAATTTATTTAGTTGGCAAAAGGGTAAGTATTTTTCCAATGAGTAATTAACGAAAGGCAGGAGGCTGCAAGAAGAATTCAAAGAGAATATTGAGAAGGTGGGAGAAACCATAAGGGCCTTAAGTAACAGCCAACATAATGGAACGTTCTCTATACCAGATCTCGGAAACCTACCAGATTATTACACTAATGAGGTTTGTGGTATTGTGCGTTCAGATCCATTTTCTGGTTTTAATTAATATTCTCATTGATGTTATTACATACTTATAATAAAAGTGGGAATGAAAATGAAAAGATGTGGATTTCATAGTGTGTTCAGTGGTGGCTTGAGCTTAGCCAGTGGAAAAGAGGAGATGGATGCAGGAGGATTGTATTGATGGGCAAAAGTTAACAAACCTCCAATTTTTATTCTACTAGGTGAAAATATACTTTTTATCTATTTTTATGTTATGACTAAGGATCACAGAAAGTACCATGGCTAAAGACATAGTTAAATCCTTTAGCTTATCCTTTCTTCTCCAAAATGCTCTCTGAGTCAAACAAAGGTACAATAAAGATTATGAATTTGAAGATGAAACTATCTTTTTGCTCCTTTAATTTTCAGCTTACATTTTACTTTGATTAAATAGGAAATCTTTATCCTTATAGCAGTCTTTTTCCTTGCATTTCAAATTTTATTATAGGTGTGTAATAACCCTTCCCCCAATTTATTAAGTCAACAGCATGCCCCAGATAGGATGTAGACATATTATTGTTTTAGAAAGTCTGTAAGCAATTACAATCTACAATTTATGCCATACCTTAACTGGTAATAACTCTGATTCATTTTAGAAACGGCTGTTATAATCGAAACATTAAAATTCCATAACAAACTGCTATTCGCAACCATTAAACTGAAACAGTACATGTTTTGAAGATTCTTTTAATAATGAAAATTGTTCTGTTGGCTATGTGCTTTGTCTGAAGAATCTTAAACCTCACTGTGACAGGTTCCAACAAAGATGAGTTTCTCTGAGGTCATAGCTTAATCAAACATTTGCTAATGAAAATTAATGAAAGGAACATAACTTTCTTAATTCAAACAAAGTCTTACTGAAGATATAAAATATGTAAAAATGCATTTAAATTAAAATAAATTGACCAAAGATGATGAGGCCAGGAAGTTTAATTAAGTGGTGCAAGGAAGAGTCTAGATTTGCCTAAAGAAAGAGGACTTACATATGCATAGAGTGAAAGCACGTCCCAGCCTATTGACCAAATCCCTCTCCCCTATTTTAACAGCGTTCTGTTTAACCTTGGAAATTCACTGAGCATTTCTAGGTATCAGGCCTGCTGTCTAAGCTGAAGCAACTGTGCCCATGTACTAGGAGACTCTTCCAGATCTAAAGGCGTAGGCATGGAATGAGTGAGATGCTGAACAAACAGGGGATATTCGCTCCACCCTCCACACCGAACTAGCATCTTATCATGTCCATGTTGTGCCTAAAGTCTCTTCACCACGACTGTTCAACTTTCACCAAAAGGCCGCTCTTCTCACCTGGCTGGACAGTGTCACACACAGCTCCGAGGACTTAAGAAAATGGGCGTTGGCTCTTAGACAGAGGCGTTTTAGGAGGCCTGGGAGCAACGAACCAGCTTATTTTCTGTAATCTTCAATTTTATCACCTGAGTACTGGCGGAAATAATGCCAGTGGAAAAGAGGAGATGGATGCAGGAGGATTGTATTGATGGGCAAAAGTTAACAAACCTCCAATTTTTATTCTACTAGGTGAAAATATACTTTTTATCTATTTTTATGTTATGACTAAGGATCACAGAAAGTACCATGGCTAAAGACATAGTTAAATCCTTTAGCTTATCCTTTCTTCTCCAAAATGCTCTCTGAGTCAAACAAAGGTACAATAAAGATTATGAATTTGAAGATGAAACTATCTTTGTGTGATGAGGAGTTTGTGTGAGGAATAAAGTAAATAATATAAAATGACTTCTCTGCTATATGGTCTCTATTAATTGTGGCTTTTGATTATATAATTAAAAGCCTAATACTGTAAGAAACTTTCCAGTATCACCCATGTATTCAGAGTTATTGCAAGCATTGAAGTTCTTTTCGTTCTTAGCAATAATATTAAACAGGACACATTGCCTGAAGTTAATAAAAAAGAGTAGCTCAACATTTCTTAGGCACAATGAGAAATTAGCTCACCTAAAGAAGAAGGGCAAGAGAATCAGGTGGAGACCATTTAGACAGGGGCTCTCTGCCATCTGTAAGAATTACTCCCTTTCATTTCTGCATCGTGTTCTAATCATTGGCTTTATCTTCTTCTGCTCCTTTAGCTGCACAGTGGAGACTTGGCCAACTCTAGCTTCCAGGCTTAAGCTTACAAGTTTCGTGGCTAGAAAGGAGCAGAGCTTCTTATTCCTAGGTACAGCGGGAACAATTCTGGAAAGCACGTGGGGGAACCAGGTCTGGATCGTGGCCGAGGGGTGGAAACGCCAATTAATCCAGCAAGAGCCAGAGGTCCATTTTCCATTCCTCTGTCGAGAATGGGATTCTGGGGAGCAGTTCTTCCTCTGGGGCATTCAGGGGGCTGGTGTCTACTTGCCTTGAAAAATGATATTTATATAGAGAAAGCCATTTCATGGATGGGCTCCTGCAGTGTTTCTGCAGTGTCCACTAGGCCTGGCCAACAATTACCATCTACCTATAGATAGACCCGAATCCGGTCTTTGCAGGTGTTTCACTTCCCTAAGATGCACCGTTCCTCACCTCCAGCAAAATTAGAATGCGCTTCCCATTAGGGCTTTGGCATCCCACTGCTGACCTGAGCACAGAAGCCCGACGTCAGTGGGGAGACAGCACACGGGGCTCTGCCACCTGGCTGCAGTTTGCTCCTCTCGCACAAGGCCCCCGGATGAGGCATTTCATCTCTCTGCCACGGAGCTGCCACATCTGAAAAATGACAAGTTTTCAAAATAAGGTCTTTCCTCTCTATTTTTTATAAATGTTGGTCTGATTCAAAGGTCTGTATCAGAACCTTTCATGAACACATTTTTCTAACATTATCCTCTTTCTAATTAAGAAATCTGTCTTTCATTCTTTTTTTTGTCATTTACAAGTATTTCTTTTAAGAAAATGAGCTAAAATACTCTCAATACCTGAGCCACTGTCAGACCATGCTCACTTGCTATTATTCACTGGAAAATACTCCCTAATTTCTCACCTCCTGGTTCTGGTTTGGGATGCTTCCAAGTGCTCCTCTTAGGACCCTTAAGTCTTCTTTGGCCTCATGTTTTTCTTGTCCTATCATCTCTTAGAACTGACTTTAAATTTTCCCAATTATCAGTATTCTCACAGAATCAGACTTCACATTGTCAGATTTTTGTGTTTCTACTGTAAGTGGATACCTGGAAATATAAACCCACAGTATATTTTCCATCAACACATTTTTACAGGTGACTTTCTCCATCAGGGGCATCTCCTGGAAGTAGCAGGGGAAACGGAGACCTGCTCTCGCAGAATTTGCACCATGCTCCTATTTACAGATGATCTAACTCCACGCTTTGATAACATCTGACCCCAGTGAAAACCACTTATAAAATAATTGAAACAGTAATGTGAAGGTGGCGATTATCTTTGACTTGTTCTCGTACTTCCACCAGATTTTAAACTTCCTGAATGGAAAGACTGCACCTAACTTGTTCACAGTTATTTCTCCAGAGCTCAGAAGAGCTACATAGCAGATGTTCAACAAATAAATATTGGGAGAGAGAAGAAATAATCCCATCCTTTTGCAGATTTCTAAGTGCAAATATGGTGATTTCTGACAGTCAGATGTTTGATTACCTTTTCCTTGACATTTTCTACATCCTCGCAAATGTGAAGGCAGCAGAAGTTCTAGGAACTTAAAAATCCACTAGAGAGATCAGATAGAGGTTTTCCTACTGATGTTACACCATTACTGGGCCCCCTGCTCTCTGCCCTGTTGCTGGTTTCATGTGCTGCCCTGTGAAGGCCCCCCCAACTCTCTGCCTGCTGAGGGGCTCTGGGTCCCTCGGACGTGAAAACTGTCCTGGGATGTTACAGGACTTTTCCTTATGGGGTAGCCACAGTACATGCTTTGTGGGAACAGGTGCATTTGTGAGTCACTGATTTCACTCATATCTCTCCTCCTTTTCCCCCTCCTCGCCGCACTCCAGCGCAAACAGCAGCTAACCTTTTGCAGATGTTTACTTTTTGCCTGGCGTTGATCAGAGTTTCATGCATAGCTCATTAACTCCACATGACTTTTCGAGGCAGTCTCCCTTTCGAGATGGAGAAACTTAGGTACATACAATGAGACTCAGCTAAAAAGTGAAGAACTGAACCCAGAACCTGTGCAGCCAGACCTAAAACAGCTCTGCTGCACGGCTGGTGAAATCTTACATTTAACGAAAATTCACTGTATACCAGGCTCTGCTCTTTTATTTTATTTAATCCTCCTAAGAACCCTTCAGGGCCGATATTTTTATTGCCGTGTCACAGCTGCATAAAGGCACATGAAGGCAGAGGGCCCGGCTGTAGAGGAACTGGGCTGAGAAGGCCTGGCCTGGCTCTCAGGCACTCGGCGGTGTGGCCTAACAGGGCAAGGCACAGCGTGGAACCACGGTGACCCCACCCCGCACCCCCACACCAGCCCCGTGACGGGCCTGTCACCCCCACCTTACACATGCGCAAAGTGGAGACGTGGAGAAGTTAAGAACTCAGGCAGGTTTGCAGGATTAACAAGTGGCAGGACTGGATTTGGATCCAAATGGTGCAAATCCAGAAAGCAGGTTGTGACGCCATGCTGAGCTCCCTCTTCGATCTGGGGAGAGAAGGGGAGACCTAATCCTGGGGCGGGCCCCCTGGACATTGTTACAGCCTGGCGGGCGGATCCCAGGCCGGGCTGCGGAGCTGCGTCAGGCAGGGTCGCTGCATCCAACACGGGGCTCTGCACGGCGCCTCGCCTTGTCCCGGCCTACCTGCTCTGGAGTCGCTCACACTCCCAGGCCAGACCCTTCGCTCCAGTACCCCGGGCCCCTCCTAGACTCACAGATGCCACCACTGACCTTGGTTCCTCCTTGAGGAAGGGCCCAACCCACATCACCTCTGTTAGAACTTTGTCCCCCGTAGCGGCCCATGAGAAAGAGCCTTTAACAGGGAGCCTCTGGCTTCACAATGCCGGCCTGCCTTCCTGCCTCCCATCCTCCCTTCCTCTGCCTCCCATCCTCCCTTCCTCTGCCTCCCATCCTCCCTTCCTCTGCCTCCCATCCTCCCTTCCTCTGCCTCCCATCCTCCCTTCCTCTGCCTCCCATCCTCCCTTCCTTGTCTCCCATCTTTCCTTCCCTCCTTCCTCCTTCCCTTCCTTCCTTTCATTATTTTTCTTAGAGGATAAGGAGGTTCTGTTCCTTTGAAACTGATGCTTCATCAATATCTATCATCAACATCTATCATCGTTGATGATAATGTCCCCTTGGCTCTCATTCCTTCCTCATGAGAGACTCAAAAAGTGATGATTGTCTTTCTTTTAGATCATCAAGAACACACACAAATACACACTAGGCATGCAGACACACACACAGAGTTTTTATTTGGTCCCACAGAAAATATTTCCATTGCATTATATTGTTTTCTCTGTTCCTCTAAGCAACTGTGTGCCATCAACTGGAAACGTGGGCCTTCCTCCTTCCATCCAGGGCCCCTGGGGTTCAGGTAGCTGACCCTGTAAGTGACGCACATACCTGGTGGCGCATTCGTGCTCAGATGCCCGGATATGCTACGCTGGGTCCCACGCACTTCATGTGTTCCGAGTCACCACAGTAACACTTACACGATGGCACATGGACCAGGACGCGCGTTCCTCTAGACCACCGCTGTCTGTGTCACGCTTACTCTACAGTTCAGAGGATGCAGTGGTGATCTGAAGCCAAGGTCTAGAAATCGCTTTATTGCTGCATGTTGAAACTGCTTCAGTTTTTAAAATCTTTCCAGCTTTAAATTGTAACAATATATTTTTCAGTTTTTTGCATTTTTATAAAAATGATTTAAAATAATAGGCATAAATGCATTCAAATCAAACTCTTTCTATTCTCCTTATAAAGTCAGGAAATATTTAATAAGCCATGAAGGATAAACTGAACCACAACAGAGTAAAGAATTAATTTCCTGGTAGCCATGTCAATTTTACCATCATGCATATTTGAATGAGGATAGAAAATGTCTTTCAGAGAGAGACATGTGTAATGTGTAAGTCTCTAGGTGAATTACAATTCATGCCATAAAATGTGGCAGGCTGAGAAATTTGGAATAATAAAACATGATAGCAGAACTGACTTCCTTGATATCAAAGATATAGTGTGAAGGAGCCAGTGAGAGCAAAAGGAAACCTTATTTTATGGACCATTCTGAAAGTGTATCTGTATTAACTGTATTTTATATCAGATGAGTCAAATCCCATTTTTAGAACACCAGCTGAGATGCTGTTTTGAATGACTCCTAAAGTGGAAATTTTCCAGGTATAGCGAAAAGAGGACACTAACATAAAAATTCAAGAATAAAATCTAGTGCTTCAAATAAATCCAAAGTCTTGACTGCTCAGTGATTCCTTGGCGGTTTACTAAAACGGTCAGTATTTGCACCTTGCATGAGGGGGTGGGTCCAGGGAATAACTCTTGATAGAACTAGTACTTCTGATCTTGAAATATATCAATATTCATCAGAAAATGTGCATTGCTTATAAGTGATCCATGGCATGGGATGGGAGAAACCTTGCCTTGTACATGTTCTTCTTTCAGAGTGTGTTTTTCTCTCAAGAGGCATGTAAATTGAACTAAATGTTTTTTAGGGCTATTTGAATTCATGCCATCTGAAAATCCTATTTGGGGATATTGACATTTTTCCAGAGAGAGTTGGATACTTTATTGCGATTGAGTTGTAGGGCTGGGGAAAGGGTCAGAAATCATTCTTAAAAGTCATTTTTAGTTTTTTAACAGTAACTATATTAATTAGCCATGGCAGACTTCTTCCGGATTCAGCAACATCTTCGTTCAGGTATGCATTCCTTCTTCTGTGTTGGCTCTTTTCTCCCTGTTCCACCCAAGGGCTTTCTCTTCTGTTTTAGAGTTGTTCTCTCCACACATCATGCCGCTTGGTGATACTGATAGTGGGAGAAAAGTTTCCTCAGGTGCCTCCTTTTTCCCTTTGTTAAGTCATTATTTATTGAGCATCTTTGTTCCGTTTTGTTTTGTTTGAATTGAGACAATTCACATATGATAAAGTTCATCAATTTAAAGTGCACAATTAAGTGGTTTTTAGCATGTTCAAAAAGTTGTACAACTATCACCATTATCTGATTCCAGAACATTTTTATCACTCCAAAAATAAACCCTAAAACCCTTTAGGAGTCATTCTCCCTTTGCCGCTCCCTTTTGCCTCCTCCAGCTACCAATCCATATTCTGTCTTTATGGATTTGTTCATAAAATAATAAATTTGCAAAGTAAATGCAGTCCTACGGTATGTGGTCTTTTATGTCTGGCTGCTTTCCCTTGGCAGGCTGCTTTCAAGGTTCATCCATGTTATGACGGCTATTGTGGTTGAGTAATATAAAATGCATGGGTATTCCAGATTGTGTTTATCCGTGTCATCTGCTGATGGAAATTTGTGTTTTTACTTTTTTGCCACTATGAATAATACCACTGGGAACATACACTTAAGTTTCTGTACGAACATGTGTTCTAAATTTTCTTGGGTATATACCTAGAAGTGGAATTGTTGGGTCATATGGTAAATCCATATTTAATATTTTGAGGAACTGCCATACTAATTTACACAGTGGCTTCACTATTTTACATTCACACAATGTTTGAAGGCCCCAATTTTTCCACACCTTCACCCACACTTTTCTTAATTATTATTATATTATTTTTAGCTGTAGCCATTGGAATGAGTATGAAGTGAGAAGTCCCAAGTAACTGTGGTTCTGTTCCTCTTCTGCATGTGCATTGGCCATGTTTACATCTGCTTTGAACAGATGTCCAATCAAATAGTTCTCATTTTAATCGGTTTACCTGAGTTATTATTGAGTTATGAGGGATCTTTATATATTCTTGATAACTACCCAAATTGAATTCTCTTTTCAGTTTCTTACCCTTTGAAACAAAAAGTTTTAATTTTGATGAGGTCCCACTTAGCCTTTTTCTTTTGCTGGTCACACAAGACACAAAGATTGGCACCTTTGCTTTCTTCTAAACATTTGATAGTTTAAGCTCCTACATACAGGTCTATCATCCATTTTGACGATTTGAGTTAATTTTTGCATATGGTGTAGGTAGACAAGTACAAGGTTTTTTTTTTTGCATATGATTATCCAGTCACTTCCGTAAAATTTGCTCAACAGACTATTCGTTCCACAGCAAATGCTATTGTACCCTTACTGAAAACCAATTATCATGATTTGGGCTTATTACTGGATTCTGGATTCAGTTGCATTTATATCCTTATGCCATACAGTGTTGCCTTGATTACTGCATCTTTATAGCAAGGTTTAAAATCAGGAATTGCTACTCCTCTTTGTTTTTTTTGCAAGAATTTCTTTTCTTGGTTATGCAGGGTTCCTTGCCTTTTTTAGTATTGGCTTGTCCATTTTTGTAAAACAAAGAGGCAGTTGGATATTTGATAAATGTTATATTGACTCTAGGTCAATTTGGGGGATATCACCATCATGGCCATCTTGTCTTGCAATCAGTGAATATGGGATATCTTTCTGTTTCCATTTATTCCTGTCTTCATTAATTCTTCTCAAAGACGTTGTACAGTTTTCAGTGCAAAACTGCACAACTTTGGTTAAATTTAATGCTAGATATTTTTACTATTGTTGATTGTTTTTAAGTAGAATTAGTAATTTCATTTGTGGATTTTTTTTATTGATAGTTAACAGAAATACAACTGGTGTTTATATGCCAAACTTATATTCTGCAATCTTGCTGAACTCATTTATTTGTCTTATGTTTATGTTTTCTTTAGGGTTTTTTGATGATAAGAACATGCCAGCTGCAAACAGAACCGATTCTCATTATTCCAACCCAATCTGTGTGACCCAATTCTTTTTGTCATCTAATTCCCCCCAAGAACCTCCAGTGCAATGTTGAATAGAAGCTGTGAGAACAGACATCCCTATCTTACTACTGATCCTAATGGGACATGTTCAGTGTTTCAGCACCAAGAATTATAGTAGCTATGAACTTTAAACAGATGCCCTTACAAGGTTGAGAGTTTTCCCTTTTACTCCTAGATTGTTGAGTGTTTTGTCATGAAAGGATGCTGAATGTCGGTAAATATTTTTACCATGCTCATTCGAGATGGTCATGCCATGTATGTTTTCATTTATGTCTCTCTATTTCCATGGTAGATTGCACTGATTTTCATATGTTGGACCAACATTGCATTCCTGGGATAAATCTTACTTGGTCACAATGTGTAATCCTTTTCACAGGAGTTTGATTTTACTGAGAATTTTTGTGTGTATGTTCATGAAGGATATTGGTCCTTGTTTTCCTGTGATGTCTTATTGGTCTTGGTGTCAGAGTAATACACACCTGATAGAATAAGATATTTTTCCTCCTCTTCTATTTTTGGAAGAATTTCTAAAGGATTAGTGTTAATTAGTCTTTAAACAGTTGGTTGAATTCCTCAGTGAAGCCATCTGGTCCTGAGTTTTCCTTTGTTGGAAGTTTTCATTCTATTATTAATCCAATTTAGTTGTTATAGTTCTATTCAGAAAATATATTTTTTCTTGAGCTGATTTGGGTATTTTGTTTCTCTTTAGGACTTTTCACATTACATCTAGGTTATCAAAAGTTTTGGCATACAATTACAATAAATTTTATTGTGATTCTTTTTATTTCTGTTTGGTCATTAGTAATGTTCCCTCATTCATTGCTCATTATAGGAAATTGAGTGCTCTCTTTTTTTGATTGTTCAGCCCAGTAAAAGACTTCTCAATTTTGTTGATCAAATAGTCAATTTTTGCTTTGTTGATTTTTTTCTACTGATTATCAATTCTCACTGTTGTTTATGTCTATAACGTATTTCCTTCATCTTGCTTGATGTGGATTTAATTTGCTCTTCTTTTTGTAGTTTCATAGGCTGGAAGGTTAAACAACCTTGAGATGATAACTTTCTTCCTTCTTTTATGTAAGTATTTATAACCATATATTTTTCTCTGAGGTTTGCTTTCACTTAAGAAATGTATGCATTTCGGTATGTGGTGAGATTTTTTGCTCTTCATGACACTTTATTTTTTGGCATTCCAAACAAAACATAATCATTGTAAAGTCTGTGTTTATACAGTAAGTTACATAAACCAATTTAAAATTAGAGCAAACAAAGAAAAAAACCCTACAGATACAGATATCAGCATTTCTGAAATTCTAAAAATTAAACACTATCTTAAATATAATTTGATTAGCTATCAAAACTATATACATTCTCAAAATATCAAGCAGAAAGTTGTTAGAAATACAACTTTACAGTAGTAATGACCTAGATTACTGAACATTTTCAAGTTTTTGACTTAAAGAAAGTATAAAGATGCAAACATACGAAAATCTTATCTCATGATATAATAAGATTTAAAATCTATTCTATCTGATAATACTATAGATACTTGTGCTTTCATATAGTTACAGCTTGTATAGAACATATATTTCCATGTTTTCATTTTCAATCTGTTTCCTTGGGTCTAATAAAAATATCTTGTGAGCAGCATATATAGAGATCATAGTATTTAATCCATTATGTCAATATGTGTCTTTTAATTAGTGAGTTTAGGTGATTAACATTCAACATTATTACAGTAAAAGCAAATCTTGGGTCTAACATTTAATCCTATATCTAAAAATGCAGATATCAGAGTTTCTTAAATGGTAAATATTAAATGCTAACATAAATACTTTTTTTTTTTTTTTTTGCATGGGGGGGCATCAGGAATTGAACCTGGGTCTCCTGCGTGGCAGGCGAGAACCCGTCCTGCTGAGCCACCCTGGGCCACCCTGTAAATACGATTTGATTAGCTTTCAAAATCGCAAACTGTGTTCGCTTAGGCAGCACATATACGAAAATTGGAACGATACAGAGAAGATTAGCATGGCCCCTGCGCAAGGATGACACGCAAATTCGTGAAGCATTCCATATTAAAAAAAAAACACAAACATTCTCAAAATTTCAAGTAAAAACTTATTACAAATATCACACTTACTATAATGTTGACCTATGTTACTAAATATTTTCAAGTTTCGGATTTCAGGATATATGGAGATATATAAAGATATATAAAAATGTTTTACAATTAATATATGAAAATCTTTAACAAGAAATGGATACCTTAGTTAGCTTATACAGAGGCATATTAAATAAAATATAATCATTATAAAGTCTCCATTTGTACAGTAAGTTTCATAAACCAATTTAAAGTAACATAGGAAAAAAATTAGAAATATTTTGAATTCTAAGTATTAAACCCTAACATAATTAACATTAGGCTAGCTACCAAAGCCGTGCACATTCTCAAAACTTCAAGTAGAAAGCTATTGCTGCAGTATTAACCTACGTTACTGAACATTTTCAAGGTTTTTATTTCAAGAAAATATAAAGATATAAATGTTTTTACAATTAATATATGGAAATCTTATCTCTTATAATATCATAACATTTAAATTCTATTTTATCTAATATTACTATAACATACTTGTGCTTTCTTTTAGTCACAACTTACATAGGCTGTCTACGTCCACCCTTTTGCTTTCGATATATTTGTATCCTAAGATACGAAGATTGTGAGCAATATATAGGAAGATATCGTTTAATCTGTTCTGTTAATGTGCCTCAATTGGTAACTTTAATCCTTTAAGATTCAGAATTATTACTGTAAAAGCCATTCTCAGGTCTATTATCTTATCCTATATCTAAAAATATAGATATAAAAATTTCCTAAGTTCTAAATTTTAAATGCCAACTAAATACCATTTAATTAGTTTTCAAAGCTATAAATATTCTCAAAATATCAAGTAAAAAGTTATTACAAATACCAACCTTGCTATAGTAATGACCTATGTTACTGAATGTTTTCAAGATTTGATTTCAGGAAAATTTAGATACAAATTTTTTTTACAGTTAACATGAAAATCTTATCTCACATCATAACATTTAATATTTTACCTTAAATTATCATAGCTGCTTGTGCTTTCTTATGGTTATAAGTTTCATGAAACAACCATTTGCATCCTTACACTTTCAATTTGTTAGTATCCTTCAGTCCAAGATAAGTCTTTTATGAGCAGCACACAGATAGATCATTTAATTCATTCTGTCAATCTGTGTCTTCTAAATAGTGAGTTTAGTGCATTAACATTCAAATTTACTACAGTAAAAGCAATTCTCGGGTGTAGTGTTTTATCCTACAGTTTTTTATTTATCAGATCTATATATTTTTCCTTCTCTCTTTTTTATCCTTTAGGTTACCCTTGCTGATTCTCTTCAATTCTGTACCCTTCTCCTGACCTCCTTTTTCTAGTCCTTCTTCAATCAACAGAGCTCACTTTAATATTCCTTGTAGGACAGATTTCTTGCTGGTAAATTCTTGCAGCCATTGCTTATCAGTGAAGATTTTAATCTCTCCCTCAATCTTGCAGGACAACTTGGCAGGTAAAGAGTTCTTGGCCGGAAGCCTTTCACATTCAGAATCTTAAACTTAGCATACCACTGTTTTCTCACCTCCATGGTGCCTGCTGAATAGTCTGAGCTCAGTCTTATTATAATTTCCCTTGAATGTAATAAATCTCTTTGCTTTTCCTGCTTTCATGACTTTTTATTTCTCTTCAAGATTTGACATTCTGTTAAGTATATGTCTTGAATAAATCCTTTTTATTCTATCTGGGGTTCATTGGGTCTGTTTGGCTTGGATATAATGTCTTTAAATAAGGGTTGGGAAGTTTTCCCCCATTGACTCTTCAATTAGCCTTCGGATGCCTTACTTTTCTCTCCTCCCTCTGGGACTCCAGTAATTCTTCTATC
>PVIY010024599.1:0-37839 GCA_004026745.1 Myrmecophaga tridactyla
GCTGGTGTGCAAAAATCTGTTTAAGTCCCTGCCTTCAATTCTTCACTTATAAATCTAAGAGAAGGATTGGCGTGTCATGTGGTAATTCTATATTTAACTTTCTGAGGAATCGCCAAACTATTTTCCACAGTGGCTGCAGTTTTCCCATCCCACCAGCAATGCATGAGAGTTCATTCTTCCTATTTAGCATCGTGCAAGAGGAAAATCTCTTCCACGGCTATGCACAGAAGCAGAGTGGCTTTAAACCATCCCTGCCATGTTTGCATGAATATCCGCGGGCTGCTGCCTGGGTCCGACAAGTTGAGTCCAGAGAACTCGGACAGACCTGCGGAGCGAGCTGAGAGGGTCCCGGCAACCTGAAGACTCACCCACTCAGAGAATGCTCTGCAGCAGGAACTCCACCCCCCTTGCCTCAGAGGCCCAGGGAAAGCCGAGCAAGCCCTTGTCCCGGCCGTGCCCAAGGACGCCCAGCTCAGCGGTGTGAGTCAGGCTGACCCAGGTCCAGCCGCACAGGGCACACCTCGGGCCAACCTGGCCATTGTGCTGCGTCGAGACAAGCTCGCGGTTCCCTGTCACTCTGTCGCTACACACATTTGGGTGCTTGGTCCAGGTTTTGCTTTCACTGGCCGCATGGTCAGATCTTTCTACACATTGAAAGGGTTAGGTGGGACAGAAATCAAGGCAAAGTGTTGGAATTGAATTTCCTGTGTGTCTTCTTAACTTATAACAAATCCAGAAGGGGACAAAGACTAAGAAACATGGTCGCTGACATTCCCCTCTGTGTCCCAGTGACCATGACTTCCTTACCCCCAGGAGCCAGGGAAGGGTTGCCTTCCGGGGTTATGACACACTCGTTGGATACATTTTCTTGTTTTAAGATAAAAGTTTTATTTCAGGTTGAAGCACAAAGCCCCAACTGTTGTGAGCAAGCAAGGGACTCGAGGACCTTCAGGAGGGAAATAAAATGTATTTGCTTTTGACTTAGGAAAGTACATCTTGTCCCCAGGCCTGGGCTTAGTGACGTCCAGGGACCTCCTTCTCCACGGGGCATTAGCCCTTGTCCTCGCCCTCACGCCACAGGGCACCCTGCCCCGGGTGAAGCCCCTGACCCTTCCCGCGAGGACCTCCAGGCCGTAAACCCCTCTCCGTGGCGCCCGTCACCTCCTGCAGCCCTCATCGTGCCTCCGGGTCACCAGAATGCCCGCATGCAGCCTGCGGAAGCACTGCTTCTCGGCCTTCCTCCGCTTTTACCATGGCAACCACAAATTCTGAGCAACTTCATTCAGAAATCATTCATTCAGCACGTGCTGTTGGGGCCCCGCTGGCGTGGGGGTGCAGCCCTGAGCTCTGGGAGTCCACATCCCCAACCCCCAAAGCCCCTGCAGTCCTTCTCTCTGCTCCAGCTTTGGGGTGATGCTCGCCCTCAGGCAGTGCCACAAAGCCGTGTGGCCCGGGTCCCCGTGCTCAATGCGAAGGGCAGTTGGGTGCTCGCCGCGGCCGCATGGACCCTTCGCTCTGGGGGCCTGACTCACACAAACCCTCCCTAGGTGCCTGGGCAGCAGGAGGCAGACGCTGTCGGCGATGGAAGCCCTGCCCTGACGGCCAGCTCCCTTCTCACCCCGTCGCTCCATCGCCCAGCCCCTGTAGATTACGTTTTTATTTCTCCCCATTCAACCTTTTCCTCTGCTGAGCTCACCCCTCCATGCCTTTAAACAGCAAGGACAATCTTCTCTGCATCGGAACCCTCATGCGTTGCTGGGGCAGGCCAAATGGTACTGCCACTGTGGGAAATCGGCAGGTCCTCAAAAAGTTAAACATAGAATTACTATCTGACCCAGAAATCCCGCTTGTAGGCATATACTGGAAAGAACTGAAAACAGAGATTCAAACAGATACTTGGGCACCAAAGTCCATCACACATTATTCCTGACAGCCAAAATGTAACTGCGAAATCAGAATTTAAGGGAAGACTTTGCTGACTGAATCATCATATATTCCTATTTGCTTTCGAGTATACTGGAGTAGACAGAAGGACATTCCTGAAATCTCTACATCCAGTAGACTTGATCTCTGATCATGATTGTCTAGCCCTTATCTTCTGCCCCCGTGATTGTAAAAACCTCGTGACTCACCTTCATTTGTACCCAGTTATCCAGTTTTTCAACTTTAGAGTCTTGTAATAACTAAAGACAGCTCCTGGTGTTTATTAATGAAAGATCTTGGGTCAGCCCAGAGCTAGCCCACCCCAAGGCCAAAGTTATCTTGATGATCGAGACTGGATCTAACCAAAGTGGGCCCACCTGGCATGCGCGGTAGCTCAGACTTCAACCTACAAGCGTCTCTATCTCATTCCGCCATTTTCTTGCACGCACTCTTGTGATCAGTCTGCACGTGCCCAATAATCAGATCACCTCCAATCACATCGGAGGCACTGCACTCATTATCCTCAACCCCCCCGTCTCTCTTCTAATGAAACTATCGGAGTCACTGCAGTTTGCAGGGACAGATTTGGGCCACTAGGCCATCTGCTCTCCTACTACGCACCTAGGAATAAACACTTTCTCTCTTTGAAACCCTGAGTCTCAGGAATTGGTTATTGAGCATGTCAGGCAATAGAATGCACAGCCTTCGTCCAGGAACAAAAAGTCAGATATAACCCATGTCCATCAACTAAAGAGTGGGCCACACACACAACCAGATATTATTCCATAAAAGGGAATAACATTTTGATATGTGTGACAACATGCATGAACCTTGAAAACATTATGCTAAGTGTAAGAAGTGAAACACAAAAGGACAAATATTGTATGATTCCACTTATTCGAAATATCCAGAATAGGCAACTTCATAGAGACAGAAAGTAGATTCGGGGTTACAGCAGGGTCAGAGGCTGCGGGAAGGCGGGAGGTGGCTCCCGTGCCACCTAAATGAGTGGCTGCCCCCCCCCCGACTTCCTTCTTCCTTCTCTCAGTAGGAGCTGCCCCCGCTCGGGGGTGACGGGCTGCCGGCTCCCCTCCCCGTGCCCTCTCTACCCTCCAGCCTCCAGAGAGTGCTCCTTGCCATGTCTTCGAGAGGACAGAGGTTTAAACGCATTAATGTGTGGGGCAGTGCATGAGCATGCATGGCTGGGGGAGGCGGGTAAGTTAGGAATGTTTTGGGGAAACAATTTGATGATTTCTGTAAAAATTTAAAGCACAGATGTCTTTTGTGTCCTTCGGCCAATTTTGCCCCTAGGATCCATCCTACGGCCATCCTTGCGGAGCTTGAGACACACGTGTGAGCATTTTCAGCGCAGGCTCTGGTGGCCACCGTTTGGGGGCTGTGAAATGTACAGGGAGAGCAGTGCCCTGTGTCTGCGAACCCGGAGGACTTGTGTGTGGGGGCAAGACGGACCGCTGCGGAAAAGCCCGCTGCCAGGCACCACTTCTATGTGACCCGATTTTGTAAAAAGGAGAAGAAACGTACATGTGTGCTTTTATAGTCTCAGAAAATTTATTTGGGAAGTGGGAACGAGAAATGTATAGGCCAGTGAAGGGAATCAGGAGATTTTAATTTTTAAGTGTACATTTCTGAATTGTTTTACACATTTTTGATGGATTACTTTCCATTTATTATTTTTTTAATTGAGATGTGATTCACATACCATACAATTCACCATTCTAAAGTGCACCATTCATTGGTTTTTAGTATACTCACGAGATTGGACAGATATCCCCCCTTTTTCCAGAATGTGACGGAATATTTTATAACTATTTCTTTAAGTAGGATGGGAACCCTGAGGTAATGTTCAGAGATTACTTCTGTGGTTTGGCTGGCAGGAGGGTCTGAGGGAGGGCAGCCGCCTTGCCTGGACAGACCCCGCTATTGTCCTGCCCTGTTCCAGGCCCCAAGCTTGGCCCTCTGCCTCCTCTTGCCTTCTCCACTGTCTGCCACCTTGGCGTGGCCACGTCCTTGGCACCTGGGGTGCTGCTATTGTGTCCAGGTGCTGAACTCTTCAACCTTTGCCCACGGGCTCCCCACTTGCTTAGAATAATGCCCAAAGCCCCAGAGTGGCCTTCGAGGCCTGCTGACCTCACCTCTGCCCTCTGACCCTGTGTCCTGACACTTCCCCTCCTGCGTCCAGGCCCCAGTCCCCCCGCCTGCCTGCCCTCCTTAGGAATACCGTGTGGCCTGCACCGGGACATGTGCGCCCTCCTCGAGTCCCTGCTCAAATGCCACCCCCCCAGATGGAACTCCCCCTCCGCCTGACCTGAATCTGCCCCACTCACTTCTCCCTGTCGTCTCACCCTAGCTTGTTTCTCTCTGATCGCTGAGTGACGAATGCGTTGACTTGGCCCTTTTTTGTCCCCTCTTAAGAACACAGGTGGCTAGGGACTTATGGTCCCTAGCCCTAGGACCTGGGACAGCATCTTGCTCCTGGTAGGTGCCCAATAAGTATTGACTGGCTGACTGACTAATCCCTTTCCTGAACACCCACTCCATATTTCCCACTGCCTGTGACTATTTCCTTCTGTGTGTTTGCCACCCTGTTTATCCACCTTCATCTCACACGTCCAGCATGGACAGCCAAACCCTCCCAGCCTTGGGCTTCCCACCTCTTCCAGCCCAGCAGTGCGTGGGCAGGGTGCAGAACTTCTCCTGTTGAGTCTGGTGTCCTCATTTCTGTTCAGCTACTTCCTGAATTTAAAACAAGGCCAAAACCCTAAAGAACACCTAGGGCAATATATAAGATTCTATAAACATTCCATGCACTAGGGTAATTTTT
Source organism: Myrmecophaga tridactyla (assembly GCA_004026745.1). Taxonomy (NCBI): domain Eukaryota; kingdom Metazoa; phylum Chordata; class Mammalia; order Pilosa; family Myrmecophagidae; genus Myrmecophaga; species Myrmecophaga tridactyla. Next base: position 4,766 of record PVIY010024599.1, read on the forward strand.
CAGAAACCTACAACCTCCAGATGAGTCCTAGGCCAGATAAGTCTCCAGAACATCAGCTAGGTCCATCTCCCTACCCCATATTATTGACAGCCCCTTCCAACATGAAAAAGAGTGGGCATAGCCCAAATACCCCTAAAGAGTGGGATAGAAAGATCAAAGGTGATGGTAGAGTTATAAAGTAAAGGTAGGGTTTAGCAAATGAGTATGATTATTGAATCATTATATTGATATTTATTTTAGTCTACAATGTTTTGGAGCAGCTAGAAGGAAAAGCCTAAAATTGTGGAATTGTAAACCATACCAAACTCTGAAATCTATTCTACAACTAACTCTCAATTCAATTCCATTGATCAATATATCTGTCTTTGTGCCAGTACCATGCTCTTTTAACCACTTTGGCTTTTTAATAAGCTTTAAAGTCAGGAAGTAAAAGTCTTCCCACTTCATTCTTCTTTTTCAGGATACTTTTGTCTATTGTGACCCCTTTCGCTTCCAAATAAATTTGATAGCTAACTTTTCCAATTCTGCAAAGTAGGTTGTCGGAATTTTGATTGGTACTGCATTGAATCTATAGATCAAGTTGGGTAGAATTGACATCTTAACAACATTTAGCCCTCCTGTCCATGAACAGGGAATGTCTTTCCACTTATTTACATCTTCTTTGATTTCTTTGAACAATGTTTTGTGGTTTTTGATGTTTTGAATACGGTTCCTTTACATCCTTGGTTAAGTTTATTCCTAGTTACTTCATTCTTTTAGTTGCTCTTGTGTATGGAATTTTTTTCTAAATTGCCTCCTTGATCAGCTCATTCTTAGTGTATAGAAACACTTCTGATTTTTGCACATTGATCTTATATTCCATCACTTTGATGAGTTTGTTTTTTAGCTCAAGTAGCTTTTTTGAATATTTCTCAGAATTTTCCAAATATATAATCATGTTGTCTATAAATAATGAGAGTTTTACTGCTTCCTTTCTCATTTGGATGACTGTTATTTCTCTCTTTTTTGCTAATTGCTCTCTCTAGAATCTCCAGCACAATGTTGAAGAACAATGGTGACAGTGGGTATCCTTATCACTTTCCAGATTTCAGAAGGAAGGCTTTCAATTTCTCTCCATTGAGTACAATGTTGGCTGTGGGTTTTTCAAATATTCCCTTTATCATGTTGCGGAAATTTCCTTCAGTTCCTACTTTTTGAAGTGTTTTTATCAAGAAAGAATGCTGAATCTTATCAAATGCCTTTTTAACATCAGTAGAGATGTTCATGTGATTTTTCCCTTTCAATTCATTAATGTGGTGTATTACATTCATTGACTTTCTTCTGTTGAACCATCCTTGAATGCCTGGAATAAACCCCACTTTGTCGTGATGTATAATTCTTTTGATGTGCCTTTGGATTTGATTTGCAAGTATTTTGTTGAGAATATTAGCATTTATATTCATTAGGGAGATTGGCTTGAGTTTTCCTTTCTTTAGTATATTTATTAGGTTTTGGTATTAGAGTGATATTAGCTTCATAGAATGAGTTAGGTAGTATTCCCTTTTCTTCAATTTTTTTTGAAGAGTTTAGGCAGAAATGGTGTTAGTTGTTCTTGGAATGTTTGATAAAATTCCTCTGGGAAGCCATCTGGCCCTAGGCGTTTCTTTGTAGGAAGGTTTTGATAACTGAATCTCTTTACTTGAGATTGGTTTGTTGAGGTCTTATATTTCTTCTCAAGTCAGTGTAGGATGTTCGTGTGCTTCTAAAAAATTGTCCATTTTATCTAAGTTGTCTAGTTTGTTGACTGGTTTGACTCTGTTGTGCACCCCAGAAAAGCCTATGTTCTTTTCATCCATAACTGTGGGTGCAGACCTATTGTGGGAGGACCTTTTGCTTAGGTTGTTTCCATGAAGATATGATACAGCCCATTCAAGATGGGTCTTAATCCCCTTGCTGGAGTCCTTTATGAGAAGATAAAGGCAGAGACATTTTGGAGGGAGCTCAGAGAAAGTAAATACCCCAGGAGAAGCAAGAAGGACTCACAGAAACTGAGAGAGCCATTTTGAATCCAGAGCCCAGGATAGAAGGACCAGCAGACAGTGCCACATGACTTCCCATGAGACAGAGGAACCCTGGATGCCAGCAGCCTTTCCTCAAAGAAGGCATCTCCCTCTTCATGACTTAATTCAGACATTTTCATGGACTTACAACTGTAAATTTGTATCCTAATAAATCCCATTTTAAAAAGCCAACCTAGAGGGAACAAGATGGTAGTGCAGGGAGGTGTGGAAATTAGTTAGTCCTCTAGTTCAGCTAATATATATCCAGGAACTGCATGGAACAATTGTTTGGGGCATATCTGTGACCAGACATACATCGTACACCAGTCTGGAAGGTGGAAGGGCTGAGATCACATCACAGAACTGAGTCAAGTCCCAAACCTCAAGGGCTGACACCCCTCCCTCAATGGCAAGGCAGGCTGCTAAAGACACTTCCTGGTGGGGAAAAAGAAGCAGACTCTATTACGTGCAAGAGAAGGTAGATTAACAAAGCTCTAATTGTGGTTTTAAGTAACAAATTTGGACAGCTGAATACAAGCTCTGAGCACAGATAAATCCAGAGAAGGAAGGAAAGTCACCCTGAGGTAGCCCAAAGGTCCATCAATGGATGAGCGGCAACGTAAACTGTGGTATATACATATGTTGATATATTACGCAGCTGTAAGACAGAATAAAGTCATGAAGCATGTAACAACATGGATAAATCTTGAGGACATTATGCTGGGTGAAATTAGCCAGAAACAAAAGGACAAATACTTATGGGTTCATTAATATGAACCAACATTAATGAGTAAACTTTGGGTGTTAAAGTTGAGAACACAGGTTAACACAAGAGAGAAAGAGGCTAGAGATTGGGCATTTGCTGCTGAAGGAGTACAGGAAGTTCAACAGGACTGATTGTAAATATCTAGAAATGGACAGCACAATATCATCTGATGTAGCACATTCAGTGTTGTAAGTACACTGAATGAAGCTGAGTATGAGTGTGGCTGAAGAAAGAAGGCTGGGGGCATCTATGACACCAGAAGGAAAGATAGAGGAGAGACACAGGGACCGTATAAATTAGTGGTGCCTAGAATGAGAATAATTATGGTGGTTAAATGTACAGATATAAGAATGTTTTTGCATGAGGGAGAACAAATTAATGTCAACATTGCAAGGTGTTGAAAATGGGATATGGGGAGATGGATGGGAAATACAATCAATGCAAACTAGTATCTATAGTTAACAGTAACATTGTAATATGCTTCCACTGAATGTAGCAAAGGCAATATGCCAAAGCTAAATGCCAGTAAGGGGGGGATATGAGGGAGGGGGATGGGCTTATTTGTGGAAGAAATGGAATTGTCCTCATACAGATTGTGGTGGTAAGGACAGAGCTTTGTGATTATACTGGGAACCATTGATTTTTTTTACTTAGGTTAGATTGTATGATGTGTGACTAGAACTGTTTAAAAATGAAGAGAGAAATACAAGTGCTGGAGAAAATGTGGAAAGGGAGAGATGTCCCCAGTCACTGTCAGTAGGAAGTAGAGAAGTTCATTCCCTCTGGAGGGCACTGTTGTGACTCGATAGAAGGCTAGGGGTGGGGTTGCCATAGGACCCTGCAACCTGCAGTTAGGTATGTACCTGGAGGAACTGAGAGTGCGAACAGGAATGGACATTTGCACACTGGTGTTTATGATGACAGTGTTCATGTTTTGCAATGGTTGGAGATGGCCTAAGGGTACAACGATTGAGGAGTGGAAGAGGGAACTTTGGTGTATAGGTACAATGGACTATTGAGCCGCTGAAAGAAAGAATGAAGGTGTGAGGCATGCGACTAGGTGAATGCAACTTGAGGACAGTATGTTGAGTGAAATAAGCCAGAAACAAAAATGCAACTATTATAATTCCACACTAATATGGACTAACTGCAATTTGCAAACTCTGAGAATTGAATTCAAGAGCATAGATTATCAGGTTGGGGCCTATTGTAAAGTTTCCTAGGTTGTAAGCTCTCACGGCAGTCACATCTCTTCCAGAGTTGTAACTGTGATTACTAAATTTTGAGATGCTGAGCTCTTTGTGTATAACCTGGTCATTTCCTGGAACATCAAGGATTTGTTTGACATCTGAGACTCTGAGCTAGAGTCCTGCAGCTACGAAAGTCAGCGTTACCCCATACAGCACCTGTTAAGAAAGCTGAAAAAGTAATCAGACCTCAATTAGGAATATGAATGAAGCTGATCTGGGTAGGACTAAGGTAAATTAGACAAAAGGGTAAAGGATGATGTTGACAGTATTTTAAAACTTCATCTTCTGTGGGAGACCAAAGGAAGAGATGTTTATTTGGTGCAAAATTTATATTTTCAGTGGCACACTATCTGATTTTACTTGTATGGTCAGATTATTCAAACACCATAATTACATGGAACCATGATTAGGGAGTGCGATAGCATTGGTTTCCACAGGATGGTGTGATGCTCTGATACATCCCAGAGTAATCTGGGCAGAAGACAAAAGTATTTTGTAAAGCCCCCTTGAGGGAAAAAGGGGAAATATTAAACTTCCCCACCTGGGAAATTCCTGATATTCTCATAAGCATTGGGGCCTGCCAATCTGATGCCAGCCCCTCAGTCTTGGGGCTTATCCTTACGAAACTTATTCCTGAAGAGGAGAAGCTAAGCCTACTTAGGATTATTCTTGAGAATTGCCCCCAGAGAACCTCTTTTGTTACTCAGATCTGGCCACTCTCTCTAAACCAGCTCGGCAGGTAAACCCACTGCCCTCCCCACTACATGGGGCTTGACTCCCAGGGATGAGCCTGACATTGGCAATGTGGGAGTAAGAAAGCCTTCTTGACCAAAAGGGGGGTGAGAAATGAAACAAAAAGTTTCAATGGCTGAGAGACTTCAAATAGAGTTGAGAGGTCATTCTGGAGGTTATTTGTATGCAGTATATAGAAATCCCTTTTTAGTTTTTTGGTGTATTAAGGTAGCTAAAGAAAACACCTGAAACTATTGAATTGTAATCCAATAGCCTTGAATCTTGAAGGTGATTGAACAACTATAGAGATCAACTATAGAGATTTTAAGGTATGGCTATATAATTATGAAAACCCTGTAACTGACACTCCTTTTATCCTTTTACTTTTAGATGAGTAAGAAAGAAAAAGACAAAATATACATAAACAATATTTTATTGTTTATTTATATAAAGTGGGATGTTTTGGGTGTTCTTCTTACCTTTATTTTTATTTTTATTTTCTTTAAAAAATATACAGAGCTATTATTTGGAATAATAGAAATGTTTCAGTAATGCATGGTGGTATGGTAGCATGACATTGTGAACATAATAACAGCATGAAAATATGTATCTGAATGTGGTTAAAAGGAGAAATGTTATATTGTATATATGTGTTCTAGTTTGCTAGCTGCTGGAATGCAACACACCAGAGATGGATTGGCTTTTAATAAAAGGGGATTTATTTCGTTAGTTCTTCAGAGGAAAGGCAGCTAACTTTCAACTGAGGTTGTCTTACGTGGGAAGGCACAGTGATCTCTGCTGGCCTTCTCTCTAGGCCTCTGGGTTCCAACAACTTTCCCTGGGGTGATTCCTTTCTGCATCTCCAAAGGCCTGGGCTGAGCTGCGAGTGCTGAGATGAGGGATGCTGAGCTGCTTGGGCTGTGCTACATTGAGCTCTCTCATTTAAGCACCAGCCAGTTAAGTCAAACATCATTCATTGCAGCAGGCATGCCTCCTAGCCGACTGCAGGAGCCGACTGTAATGAGCAACAGATGAGGTTCATGTGCCATTGACTCATGTCCACAGCAACAGAACTAGGCACCTTCACCTGGCCAAGTTGACAACTGAATCTAATTACCACATGTCTACCCCTTGTCAACTTGGCAACTACACGCATCACCTTAAACAATATTAAGGTGTAAAAAATTCTCTTCTAGCTGTGGACCTGTGAATCTCAAAACAAGTTATCTGATGCCAATATGCAGAGGAGGATATTCTCAGGATACAGGCTTTCAATTCCATAGGTATAAATTGGAAGGAACACAGGAGTCATAAGACCCAACAGTTCTTAAAACCTGCAGGGCAAACACCACTGGATTTCAAAGTCTGAAAGTCATTTATCCTTCTGCTTTAGAAAGTGGCAGTCCCACCCTTTCCAAGGGCCTACGCAGTGGCATGCCTCTTTCCGAATCAACCTCGGGGGACATTGAGGAGACCACCTTTTCCTCGGCTCCACCCTCTCCAGGCATCAGAGCCACACCTAGGCTCTCTGCCACTGCCAGGGCACAAGCTCAATCTCCAAGTGGTGGCAGCCAGGCTCTCCCCAGTCCCCAAGGAGCATGCTATACCTTTTCCAAGGTCTGGGATGGCACAACTCTTCCACTGCAATGAGGTGGGAGACTCATCCTCGCCCTTCAGGGCAAACTCACCCTCTCTGTGTATATGAGTGGGTCCACTCTCCTGGCCTGAGGTTCCTTGGCTTCAGATCTGAACTTCCATGGTTCTCACTCTGCAAACTCCAATTTGTCCCTTTTGTGTCCCCCTTTGTCCAGATTGGAAGTGATTTCATTTGCACCAACAGTCTCTTCAAGCACTCCAGGACTTCTCCATCATTCTCTTCACAGTTCCTCCAAAATCTTCCCCTTATCCATAAAAAAACTGGTCCAACATGTCTAGTGTTTGCAAACTGCAGCAGTGCCCTACTTCTCCGGTACCAAATCTGTTCTAGTTTGCTAGCTGCCAGACTGCAACACACCAGAGGCGGATTGGCTTTCAATAAAAGGGGATTCATTTAGTTAATATATAGTTCTTCAGAGAAAAAGGCAGCTAACTTTCAACTGAGTTTCTTTCTTAAGTGGAAAGTCACAAGGTGATCTCTGCTGGCCTTCTCTCCAGGCCTCTGGGTTCCTACAACTTTCCCCAGGGTGATTCCTTTCTGCATCTCCAAAGGCCTAGGCTGAGCTGCGAGTGCTGAGATGAGGTATGCTGAGCTGCTTGGGCTGTGCTATGTTGACCTCTCTCATTTAAGCACCAGCCAATTAAATCAAACATCATTCATTGCAGCAGGCACGCATCCTAGCCGACTGCAGATGTAATCAGCAACAGATGAGGTTCACATGCCATTGGCTCATGTCCACAACAATAGAATTAGGCACCTTCAGCTGGCCAAGTTGACATTTGAACCTAACTATCACAATATGGTAATAGGATAAAAAAAAATTTAAATCCATGAAACTGCACTATACAGTGAGCCCTAAGTTAAATCGTGGGATATAGTTAATAGTACAATGATAAAAATATGCTTTCACCAATTGTAACAAATGTACCACACCAATGCAAGGTGTTAATAATAAGGTAGTATTTGGGAGTCCTGTATTTTATGCATAATTTTTTTGTAAACCCACAATTTCTCTAATAAAAGAGAAAAAAATGTCAAGCACTGTGTCAGTCACTGAGGACACAAAAGTGCATAAGAAAAAAAAACAGCCTCTGAGTTCATGGAGCTTATTTAAACCATTTTTCAAGTTCCCCTCTAAGAACTGCGACTGGAGATGAGGGCGGAAAGATGACTCTGTGTAATCCTAGCCTCAAGGGCTTAGGGTCTATCAGAGCATGAAGTGATGCCAGACAGTCAATGGCCCAAGCCCAAATCTTCCTAAGTCCCACACCCACATATGCAAATGCCTCTAAAACCCTTCAAACTCTGTGTCTTGCATGCACCCAAACCCAGCAAGTCTTTACTGGATTCATTATCTAACCCTTCCAAATCTGTTCCTCCTCCCAGTAATTCATTCATTCATTCATTCATTCAACAAATCTTAGAGTTTCTATTTTATGCTGTGATGTTGAAGCTGCATGTGTTCTGGAAAAACATATTCTCAAATTTAATCCATTCCTGTGTGTATTAAATACCAATTGTAAGTAGGACCTTTTGGTGAGGCTGCTTTGGTTAAGGTGTGACCCACCTCATTCAGGATGGGCCCTAACCCAGTTACTGGGGTCCTTTATAAACAGAATGAGTACAGAGAGAGAGAAAGCCATGGAGGCCAGAAGCTTAAATCAATGAAACCAAGAAGAGAAGGGAGAGACCAGCAGATGCCACCATGCGCCCTGGCACATGGCAGAGGAGCCAGGGATCACCGGCAGCTGGTCTTCGGAAGAAAGCATCGCTTTGACGATGCCTTGATTTGGACATTTTCCTGACCTCAAAACTGTAAGCTAATAAATTCCTATTATTTAAGACAACAACAACAACAACAACAAAATACCATTACTTATGGATTGTAGTTAACAGTAATATTTTAATAATCTTTGATCAACAGTAACAAATGAACCACACCCATACTATGGGTCAATAATATGGGGGGATACGGCGTATGGGAAGATTAGGGTTTTCTTTTTTATTTTTATTTCTTTTCTGGAGTAATGAAAATGTTCTGATTTGATCATGGGTGATGTGTGATGATGGTTTGTGTGGTGATACTGTGAACCAGTGATTATAATTTTGGATGGTTTCTATGCTGTGTGAACATATCTAAAAACAATTGAATTAGAAAAAAAAAAAGCCAGTCCATTTCTGGTATATTGTATTCTGGTAGCTTTAGCGAACCGAAACATTGGCATACAGTGGTTCATAGCTCTTATGAGCTTTTTTAAAATTTCTTTTTGGATCCATGGTATGGATCTCCCTTTCATTTCTGATTTTATTTATTTGCATCTTCTTTCTTTTTGACTTTGTCAGTCTACTTTGGGATTGTTAATATTGTTAATCTTTTCAAAGAACTAACTTTTGGTTTTATTGATTCTCTGTTTTTTTTTGTTCTCCAATTCATTTATTTCCACTTTAATCTTAGTTATTTCCCTTTCTTCTACTTGCTTTAGGGTTCATTTGCTGCTCTTTCTCTAGTTTCTTCAGTTGGTCAGTTAGGCCTTTGATTTTAACTCTTTCTTCCTTTGTAATGTAAGTCTTAGAGGTATAAATTTCCCTCTCAACACTGCCTTTGCTGCATCCTGTAAGTTGTGATATATTGTATTGTTTTCATTCATTTCCAGATACTTACTGATTTCTCTTGCAATTTCTTCTTTGACCCACTTATTGTTTAAGGGTGAGTTGTTTAACCTCCATATATTTGTGAAAGTTCCAGTTCTTTGGTGGTTATTGATTTCTGACTTCATTCTATTGCAATTGGAGACTATGCTTTGAATAATTTCAATCTTTTTAGAATTATTAAAACCTGTTTTGTGTACCAGCATATGATCTTTTCTGGAAAATGTTCCATAAGCACTTGAGAAGAATATATATATTGGTGTTTTCAGGTACAATGATCTATATATGTCTATTATGTCTAATTCATTTATCATATTGTTTAGGTTCATTATTTCTTTGTTGATCCTCTTTCTAATTGTTCTATCTACTAAAGAGAATGGTGTGTTGAAATCATTATTAATGTAGAAACATCTATGGCTCCCTTCAGTTTTGCCAGTGTTTGCCTCATGTACTTTGGAGTACCTTGATTGGGTGCATAGACACTTATGATTGTTATTCTTGATAGATTATCCATTTTTTAATACATAGTGTCCTTCCTTGTCTCTCATAGCATCTTTGCATTTAAAATCTATTCTATCTGATACTGGTATAGCTGCTTCTGCTTTTTTTTTTTTGGTTAATAATTGCATGGAATATCTTTTTCCATCAATTCAGTTAAAACTACTTGTATCTTTGGGTCTAAAGTGAGTATCTTGTAAACAGCATATAGATGGATCATATATATTTTTTATCCATTCTGCCAATCTGTGTCTTTTTATTGGGGAGTTTAATCCATTAGCATTAAATGTTATTACTGTAAAATCTGTTCTTGCTTCATCTATTTTATCCCTTGGCTTTTATTTGTCACATCTAATATTTTCCTCTTTTTAGCCTTTTAGTTACCCTTACTGATAATCATAATTTCTATACTCTCCTCCAAGTCTTTCTCTCCCATCTTTTTTTCTTCAGACTGCAGAACTCCCTTTAGTATTTCTTTTCAGGTAGGTCTCTTTTAAACAAATTTACTTAGCATTTGTTTATCTGTGAAAATTTTAAACTCTCCCTCACTTTTGAAGGACAACTTTGCTGGATAAAGAATTCTTGGCTGGCAATTTTTCTCTTTCAGAATCTTAAGTATATCATACCACTGCTTTCTTGCTTCCATGGTACCTGATGAGTAGTCAGTGCTTAGTCTTATGTGGCTTCCCTTGTATGTGGTGAATTGCTTTTCTCTTGCTCCTCTCAGGACTCTCTCATCTTCAGCATTAATCTAATTAGTATGTGTCTAGGAGTGTGTCTATTTTAATTTATTCTATTTGGAGTTTGTTGGGCTTCTTTGATTTTCATATTTATTTCTTCTATAAGGGTTGGGAAGTTTCCCCCAATTATCTCCTCAAATTATCTTCCTAGCTCTTTACCGTTCTCTTCTCTTTCTGGGACACCACTGATTCTTATATTTGTGCACTTCATGTTGTCCATAATTTCCCTGAGATCCAATTTAAATTTTTCCATCTTTTCCACCATTTGTTCTCTTGTGCATTAGAATTCAGTTGCTCTGTCCTCTGGTTTGCTTATTCTTTCTTCTGCCTCCTCAAGTCTGCTGTTGTGTGTCTCTAGTATATTTTTAATTTGATCTTCAGTATCTTTCATTGTGTAAGAATCGCTATTTTTCTATTTATTCTTTCAAATTCTCCTTTAAAAGCTCTTCTAGAGTCTTCTTGATATCCTTTATCTCTTTAGCCAATTCATTGAAATTATTCAGGAAACTTGCATGAATATCTTTGATTTGTTGTTCCAAATTCTGTGTCATCTCTGGCTTTTTATTGTGATTATTTGGCCTGACCATATCTTCTTTCCTCTTCATATGGTTTGTGATTTTTTGTTGTTGGTTTCTTGGCATTTGATTATCTTGATAAGGTTATTTTGGAAGTTGGTTTCCCTTACTTGCCTAATATTTTGCATTTGCTTGGGTTTGTGCTGAAGGTCTGCTTGGTTTGTCAGTACTTCCCAGCCAGACCAGGGTCGGGATCCCATGCAGGAGGCACAGCCTTTACAGAAGGCCAATGGAGGCCGAGCAGAGAAGCTGCTGGCCAGGCTGCACTTTTCCTGCCCTCTGAGCAGATGGCACTCTTGGGCCACCTTTTCTCACATCCTCTTCTCTCCCTGTGGGGCATCCCACTGAGGGAGGATCCAGCCCATGTGCAAGCCCAGGCCAGGCTGCAGGTCTCCATGCACACTGGAAGCCATGGGCTCTGGGTCTCGGGGGTGGGCAGCGTGCACCTCGGCGGAGAATCCAGCTTGTAGGTGTGGTGGGTCTGGTGGTTCCTGGACTCCTGCGTGGACAGACCTTGGGTTGTGGGATGAGAAGGTGGATGTCACCAGCAGCAGCTGGCCAGGAGTGCTGTGCCTCCCACAGTCCAGCAAGACCAAGTGCAGCTTCCTGGCCCCACCTCTCTGCTCCTGTCTGCACATGTGTACAGTGAGTGCCCTGAGCCCTGTGTGTAAAGAACTGGGGCAGCGTCACTCAGAGTCTCTCCCTTTCACAGGCCAGTTGTCAGACCACTCTGCCCACATCCCCCTCTCCTCCTGAGGGGAGCCCCCAGACCTCCCCAAGTCCAGGCATCCCCAGTGGACTGCCTCGGGGGTGAGGTTGGGCACTGGGCCCTGCAGCAGGGTCTCTTTATGTGGCTAAGATGAGTCTCCTGGCTCCTGGGGTCCCAACTGCAGCACTGGGCGGTGAGTCTGAGAGGACTGCCTCCCTACCTCTTCAGCTTTCAGCTGCCTGATCTGGCTGTTGTGTGGTGGTGGACCTTAGGCATGGTTGCGATGGACTCACCCCACTTTCTCAGTCCTGGTTTCTCTGCTTTTCTGTCCAGGACATCCTTATGTGCTGTAGAGGTCCTTCTAGTCGCTGGGGCTCTGGCACTGTGGCTTTGGGCATTTTCTGCCTGTTCTCCAGTGGTTTTATGGGGGAGTGAGTTCTGCCTTTCCTATTCCGCCATCTTTCTGGAAGTCTCTGTATTTAAAAATCAAAACCAAGTAAACAAAGCAAGGCCTTTGGGCGACCAGCAGGCTGGAGGGGAGGGGTGGCAGGATTCTGACAAACTCGCCCTATGGACAAAAGTAGTCAAATGCTGATGGGTGTTTGCACCGGGAAAATGTGCAGGGCTCTCCTCTGCAAAATAGTGACATACCCCATGCGTCTTCAAGAAGAGATATCTCCATGGACTCCCATGCACCCCGCCGCAACTGCCCAGCTCTGTCCCCCTTCACCTTCTCTCCACCACTGTTTCTAAGGAAACAACCATCTTTAAAGCCTGGTGCCTGCTCGTGTTCAGTATTTAAACCCTCAGTGTGGCCCATTCAGCGATCCAAATACTCAGGTCTGGGCCTTCCTCCCCCACAGTCCCTCCTTTCCTCCTTCCTGGCTTTGCCTCCTTTTCTCCTCCAGATTCCTCTTGCATCATCAAGTACTTTCTTGTACTTCCACAGGCCTTCCCTCCTGACGTCCTGCCTCACAGGCTGCAGGCCCTCTCCCAGCATCCCGGGATGGGGAACACTGCTTATTCATCCGAGGTTTGTGGGCACCCACGATGAGCCAGGCTCCCCCCGCGTTAGCTGAGACCCCCGCCCATCCATCTTCCGCCTCAGGGCCCTCCACCTTTCCCCTCTGCCTCCTCTGTCAGGCTCCACACTCGGTGTCACAGGCACAGTCCCAATTTAGGAAGCAGCTACTGCAGACCAAGTGTCAAAAGGCAAATCAGAGCCGCGTTTGTGGATGCAGCATTTTACCCAGGAGTCCAAAATTTTGCTGCAACAAAGAAGCCTGAGCACGTGTAACAAGGGAAGTAGCGGTGATCTTCGAGGGATGGCAAATGATTTTTACAGAAAAGGGAGTTTGCTTGACTCCTATTGATTGGACAAGGGCTTATCCATCTTGCAGGTTGGGTTTTGGGCAGGTGGGCTTTTGTTTGTATTGAGTCCTGGCAATCTGGGTCGGTTCCTTGGTGGGGCTTTCAAATTTCAAAAGCTATCAAAAGGAAACTCAGGAGGGAGCTGAAAAGAAGTAGGACACAGGCGTTTTGGCTCCGAGGCATCCCCAGGGCTTTCTCGAGTCAATGTTATCACAGGACTGACCTCCTAGCGACTGCACCGTCCTACTCCTATGCGGTCTCTGGCTTCTTGCCTCGGGTGACCCATGGGGACAGGAGAGGAAGACCTGTAGACAGCCCCGCTCCCGGCCGAGCTCTGCGCGTCCTCCCCAGTGAGGGCAGTGGCGTCTCAGCGCTTGGTGCTGCCCACTGGGCCCTGGACGACGCTGCCTCAGTGCCCGCCCCCTGCCCCGGCTCCCCTTCCCTGGATCACATCTACCTTGAAGACGCCACACAGTTGCCAGGCACGAGGACCCTGGTAAATAGGGAGCGCCTGGGATTGTGGACCCTGAACACCAGCTGCTGGGGGGGTCATGTCTGTACCCTGGCCCCCTCATTTTTTCCAGAATGACTTGAATAGTTTTGTCAGTTTCCAGTGGAAGCTGGGCAGGGAGGGGCCTGGGGTCGGGCACTAAGGGCATGGGTCATTGCAAGATGGAGAAAACCCCTCTCCTGCCCCAGCGCCAGCTGCTGCCATAGTCCTGCTCTCTGCCCTCCCCCCCATCTCTCTACACCACATGACCCACCCCCACCACCTGGTCCCCCGGTCACCACCTCTGCACCTCCTGCAGCCCAGGCACAGCCCCAGCGGCGGTCAACCCCAGTCCAGCAGCTCCCAAAATGACCAGGGCAGGGCCACGAAGGCCTCGGGCCCCGGGCCTTGGCACACCCTCCTCTCCATGGAACCGGGCACGTTGCCACATGAGGCCAAAGGCTCACGGACTCCTCGGGCACACAGAGGCACAAGCACCACAGCGGACACGGACACAGCTGACCCTGCCTGACCCCAGGAAGGACGTTTAGGGCTCTGTCGCTGGCTGGCAGAGCTGCAGGGGGGGCAGGCGAGGCAGGGTGGGCAGGGCGCTGGGCTTCCACCCCACCCCAGGTCCTGATGGCCTGGATGCCCACTCCTTCCTCTTCGCTCCCCCTCACCTGAATCTAATGCCCCTGATTACACATTCTTGTCCAACTATACCAGTATTAACCCCATCCCTGGCTGGGAGGGGCTGGCCGGATGGGAGGCCACCCATCTGCCACCGAGGCCCCCAGCAGTGGGAGTCCGGACCCACTCCTGCTGCAATTCCACACCTTCAGGCTGGCGGTCATGGTGGATGGAAGCCTGGCTTCTTCGGATTACATCTCCACGCTGCAACAGTACAGATACTAATCCCAGGAACTCACGGGCCGCCCATCGCCCACACCCCACTTTCCTTGCCTACGGACTCTTTCCTCTGACTCAACATTTTCCCTGGTGCGTAACTCAAACCAAACAGCCCTCATTACAGACTCTGTGAGTAGAGACTTGCTGAGTGTTTATGTGGTAAAAATACATATTCATTAAAAATGTTTGAAGCCAGAAATAACTTATGCACTGACGGTTTACTAGGAGAGGTTTGAGCACCTATTTTTTCCCCCCATTTATTCACAAAAACATTTTCTTGTTACTATGGCTTCAGATGTCTCCAACGACAGGGTGCTTCTCAGAGAAACCCACGCCTCTGCCTGGGATTATTTTGGTGATGTAAAGGCATGAGAGAAGTGGAAAACTCCAGGAGCCGCCGTCAACAAATCCCTACAGAGTCTCCATTTTCGACTAGGTGGCAGCTGGGTGTCAGGAGACATGCAAATGTGGAATTAAGCAAGGTTGGCCAATACTCTACAGGCAGAGAGGGATTGGCCCAAACCTGAAACCCAGACTTGCTTGCCCCATTGTGCAGCTCCGTGGTGTCGCCTTCAGGGCCCAAAGTAAAGGTGGCCTCTGCCACAAAGAAAAGGGCTGCTGTGGTTTGTAAATCATGGAATCATGCAGCCCTGTGGCTGTGCGAGAAGCTTTCTGTCCTGTGCTTTATTTAGCATTTTCTCTGGGAAAAACATACCTTCCAAACAAAACAAAACAAAAAAGCACTGGACAAGTTGAGACCTGCTGGGGTTGGAGACAGGAGCACAGCTAGGCCCTCCAGGAGGTAGGAGGGAATGACGAGAAAACATTCCACGAAGCCAGTGCATGCGGGTCAACCAACAGCAATGCCACGACGGACTTGAGCTTTGATTCTGGAGCTGGCTTTGAGCTGCTAAGCACGGTCACTTAGCTCTGAAGTAGGAGTTTCACATTTGTTAACAAATGGACCGACTTTTACAGCTTGTTTCCTGTTCCTCTAGCTGCTTCATTAAGTCTGGAGCTATTCATGGCATTTAAAATCACCCTGTGAGGGTAGCGTTCATAAACAGACAACAGAATCAAGGATAAGCCTGGTGGGATTCTGCCTGGATTTCTGTTATCGTTTGAGGTCCAGGAGAGCTAGAAGGCTTGCGGCAAATGTGGCCCTGGGGCGGGGGATAGGGGAGGCCCCAGGTGCTCAGGTCGGGTCCCTGAGTGATGACGCCCCCCCCATCACCTGGCAGTGAAAGCGGCTCTCAGAAAGAGGCTCCAGGCACCCACTGGCCAACCTGACCTGAGTGTGGGCCGCACTGCCAGGCGAGAACCCTAAGATCCTTCGAAGAAGTTGGGCCTTGGGAAATCTGAAATTTGATTCTTATGCCCTAACCTTGTGTTTCTCTGGGATCTGGGTAGGATACCCAGGTCTGTTTTCACTCTTTCCACCATCTGTCTTCTGAAGGAGAAAAAGAAGAAGGAGGAAGAGAAAGAGAAGGAGGAGAAGAGGGAGGGGGAGGAGGAAGAGAAGGGGAGAAGAAGAAGAAAAAGTAGACATTTACAAAAAGCAGTTAGAAATTTAAACTTACATGACTTAAATATTCTACATAGATTCTGTGATATTTTACATAAATACTGGCAAAATCTTGAGTATTGGTGAAGAAAGGCAAGACAAACATCAAATTAGAACAGAGATTGTCTGATCCGACTCCCTGTCACATCCTCTGGGTGGTTATATGGAGACTTTGTAAGCGTTTACATTACGGTTGCCACTTCTCAGTGGTGTCACTGTTGCAGACATGGATGTTATTAAAGAGAACAAAATGTGACCCGTCATTCTCTCTATTTACAACATGCACCAGGGTTTTAAAAAGTAAATCTATAATTTGCTTGGAGAAGAAAATCCAGGCTGTAGAATGCCCGACCGGGCCCAGCATCCCACTTTGGTGGTGACCATTCCCGACGCCATCAGCAGCCAGCAGGCAGGAAGGAAGGACCTTTCGCTTTCCAGTGGCAGCTCGGCAGCAGCCCCACCATGCCAATGTAGGGCCTTCCTGGCCAGCAGCCTCTGGCTTGGCATCGTGCATTAAGTCCAAGGGTGGAGCAGTGTAAGGACATAATAGATTTTTTTATTGTACTTTTCCCAATGGGCCGTCTTGTCATCGTTTCGAGAGCTCACTAGAAACCAGCCAGTAGTAGAGGACTGGATGGCAGTGGGAAGGACGGGTGTGGGGCAATGGGACAGCACAGTGCTGGCATTTGTGATCTGGGAGACCCTGCTCGAGGCAAATCATTGAGAAAGTAGAAATCCTTTTCAAAATTATAATTACAGTCTGCTTTTGAGGTCAACACCTTTAAATTCCCGATTTAAGGGAAAAATGTAGATTTTAGACCTCCTTAGATATTATATGTATGACTGAATATATCTGAGGTCTTCAGATGTAGTCTTTACAGCAATCTAATGTATGAGAAATTACTTTGGAGAAAAAAGTCGTTAGGCAAGTAATATAAGTAAATTCTGCTAGACACAAGTTCCCATGTCATGAAGCTTTCAAAGTATAAATGCATCCAGGCTTACTTTTTCGTAAAAAAGTAGGTTTGGGGGCTTTATCTTCCATCGATGAAGGATAGGTTTTCATATTGTCCACAGACAATGAAAGATGCAAATCCCTGATCTTAACATTAAGTTTGTGTAAATTCCTTGACAAACTAAATTTACCACAGATGAGAACACAAGGCAGCTGAATGGGAACAAGGGATGGCGGAGCAGTAGAACCGGTGTTGACCGCCAGCTCCTTTCACAAGCTGCTCGGCCTCCTAAGCTGTCAAAGGAGGGCTACGGGTCCTCCAGATCTGTCAAAGCACAAGCCATGTGATTCAGGTGGATCAAACACAGAGCCGGTGGTTTTCACCAGAGTCAGTATGTCCGTTACCACACAGGTGGGTGTGTGTGCATGCGAGTGTGCATGTGTGGCGGAGGGCGGAGACAGAAAGTGCAAAAGAGCAATATAGAAAAGTTGTTCCTTAAAATTTTCTCATTACAATTTCAATGTAACCTCCCAATTTTCATCATTAATAACACTATGGATGGAAGTTACAGTAAATCAAATAAAGTTGAAAACAGTTTTGTTTTTGTTTCGCTTGTTTTGTCATTTGTTTTAAATCAGAGAATGGTTTAGAATTTCAGTACCAGGCAAAAGAAGAAAATAAGACACATAATAATTCATTCTTCTTAAGTCTTTGGGTCCCTTCAGGATAAGGACTGTGTCTTTCTTTGATCCCCAAATGCCAGGATACATAAAAACCTTTCAAAAAGTGGCTACAATATGGATGAAAGGATGCTGAATGGATGGATGGAAAGATGGGTGGATGGGTGGATGCTTGGATGGGTGGATAGATGGATGGATGGAAAGTGACAGACTGGAAGAGGAGTGAAAACCTCTAAGACTTGACTGGTTCAGTGGCATCTTAAAAATGGGAAAGAAATTTATATTGACTATAGAGTTATGTAAGTAGTATTAATGTACTTAGCAATATTTCTCAAAGCGTGACCTACCAACCACATGTGTCCAAAAAAAAACGAGGTGGAATCCCGAGACAAACTTAGAGCTTTTAAGTTAAACTTACTATGGCTGGGCCTGGGAACATCCACTTTCACAAGCTCTCTTAGTGTAGAGAAGCTGAAAACCACTCTTAAATAGAGTTTCAAAATCAGGGAAATAAGCCATCTTCTTTTTTTTTTTTGAATTATGTTCCCAGATTTCTATGCCTGTGGGGTAACTAAGAGCAGAAAAAAGGAAAAACATGTGTGGATTAAAAACAAACAAAACTCAGCCTGGTTACTCAAGAGCAGGCTAAACAGAACACTTTGTGCTACAGCACAGGGGAATGTCTTTTAGCCTAAAGACAGTTCTGTGCAATAATTTGAGAATTATATTAGTAATGCCTGACATCTTTATATGGGGAAATAGTGCATAATTTTATAAAATGATACTTTCTTTGACAGAAAATGCATCTTAAACATTTTAATATAATATGGATGCAAATTATACAGAAATATCAGTCTTTTCCTATCTGTAACACCCTAATGTGGCCAGGAGAGAAGGGGCAGTTAATCCTTAGATAGTGGGGTCTGCATGTCACCACATCAGAAATCTATTTCAATACGAGCGCCTAAGGGCTGAGCACATTTTGTATACTTCGGTCAAAAAAGGCATAAGTGTATTTTCAATATGAACCAGTAGAATTACAGTAGTGCTTTTAGATTCTGTGCATTTCAGAAATAGATTCCCTGAAGCTAATGACTTTAACTCCAGTGTGTGTGATTCAAGCGATTGCCTAAACATTTATTCTCAAAGCAGTCATGTATGCACAATGCATTTTCAGCATGAACTCCAATCACTCTCCATGAGACAAGAGCAGTGTCAGGAATCCATTTATTAAATTCCCTTCGGTTTGCATCGGTTTCATTTCCTCTCTGGCCCAGCCTACACAGCAGCCAGGTCCCACCCTGCTGAAATACCGAGTCCGCAGGACAACAGCGAGACACGGATATCATTTCATTGCGTAACGCTGGCGATCACGTGGCACCTCCGCACTTAGATGTAATGCGGCCCTTCCTAGACTATTACCAGCCAGGAGTCGCGTGGAGCCTTAGAATGATTACAAGATGCAGGCACTGGAGGCGGAGAATATTCTCTTCAGTACTCCATCCCAAAGACCCAAAGCAGAGGACAATAAAAGAGGAATTTCTCTCTCCCACACTTGGAAACTCTCTTTATATTTAGAAAAATAATTTACTTGGGGCAATTAACTCTGGGTCTGTTTCCCCGCTTGTGAAATGGGAATGACACCATTTCCAGGGCTGGTTGGTATTCAGTTTGGGTCCCCTGGCTGCTGTGATCCGTGGGCTGTCCATGCTGGGTGGTCAGGACTGGTGTCCCAGGGTTGCTAAGCATTTTGACCATGACCCCTTCCTATCTCGGACAGTGGTCAGTAAATCAGATGGCATCACCACGAACACCATTTGTTGACTCAGGTATGGCATTAAGCCCCTCACTGATATGCTCACACTTAATTGGCTCAAACTTACAGGTGAGGAAAGCAGACAGCGTGGATTTGAGCTGGATCTGCCACTCGGGTGCTCATGCTCTTGGCCGCTGGCCTCTGTCCCGTGGAGTCTTCCACAATTCCATGGCAGTGATGAGAAGGCCACTTTCCCCTTGAATCCCTTGTCTGCCTTCTCCAAGCCCAGATTCGCTCCCATGCAAACAGTCAGGCAAGAAGCCTTCCCAAGCTAGCCTCACGTCTCTGCCTCCCCCAATGGGGACAATCAGTTTATTTTCACATCTAATATCCTTGAGAAGGACCATGACATCACTAGCACACAAGCAACAAACAAAACTCTAAAGCACGCGTGTTACCTGAGCTGCGTCCGTGGAGGTACCGCCTTTAAAAGCAGGATGCCAGGTCCCCCACTCACCGTCGTCCTATGTGGCTTCAGGATGGGGCATTTCATTGGCAAACTGGACTGTTGCCAACAGCAAGAAACTGCGATAGCGAAAGATCTGGAAATGCTAACGCAGAGCCGCACTCTGAAGGACTGAGACTGATTAGCCAGGAAAGGGAAAGGCTCAAGGAGCATCGTGACTATGAAATCCAAGTACATCCCACCATGTGGGGAGGAAATTGGACTTATTTCATAAAGCAGTGGGGAGGACAGCAGAATTAGGACTTAAATAGAAGTCATAGTGAGGTACATGTTGGACTAACATAGGTTCAAGTTGAAAAAAAAGAGAGAGAGTGAGGTTTTTTCAATGAAAACATGTTTTTTTCTGTCCTGGAGCGTTCTCTGCCGCTGGAACTGATTAAGTCCAGGCTGGGCATATCCTTGGCGGGGTGTCGTGGAGCCAGCCAAAGCCTTTCATCTGCGCTGGGGTTACACGGCCGCCGGTCTTGGGATCTGATGACCCTAAACTGTGAGCAAAGAAAGATGCTAATCTGTTCAAATTGATACCGTCCAGTCCCACTTGAAATCTGACTTGAGTGCTTTTGAGCTACGGGGCCATCTGGGAAAACTGTCATTTCTGCATGGGACGGGCAGGGTGGCTGGTCACTCCCGTGGCCAGCCCTCACCGGGCAAGTCCTCGCCCCTTGGGGATAGGTGGTGAGCACTGGGCACACCGGACATGGTCATTATGTGATGTCGTGGCAGAGAATAAGGGCCAGAGTCCTGGGGTGGAGTGGAGGGTGGGGGCCAGCTTGTGGGGCGGGCACATGGCGAAGATGAGGCAATGTATGGGAGCTTTTGCAGGGAATTCTATGGACAGCCAGAATCCATAACACGTTAATACTTCCCTTGCTTCATTTTGGTCGTTCTTTCCATCGTTCTCGTCACTAAACTTGTTACCGGCGCTACAAACAAGGAGCCAAACGGGCTGATGGGAATTGCTCTTTCGTTGTTTTGGGTTCGTGCCCAGGCAGCGCGCTCCTCGTCAGAGGTGGCTCGGCAGCATCCTGGCGGTGGATGGGGCTTTAAAAGGAGGAGAGAGGATTCTGGATAAATCGCACGCTGGATGGGCTGGCTCGGACTCCTTGGGAGCTGAGCTGCAATTTTCTTAGAACTACAACCACGGAGATCATGTTTCAAAAGAGAGTGCTGAGATACGGTGCACCATGGCTCAGGCAGAGCAGAGCGGCCCACCGTGTTCGGAAGCAATCTGGCACCCTATTTCCAGCACTACGTTTACAAAGAAAGCTCAGATCCTTTGACCTTTTCTTCTTAATTTTTGAAACATTGGGCACTGCTCTTTATTTTTTCTTTTTGCCATTATATCTACTTGTAAATAATTCAAACAATGTAAAAACATGAAGAATGAAAGTGAGACTAAAATTTTCCATAAAGCCCATAAATACCCAATTCAGAAAGTGTGTGTGTGTCCTCCCAGATTTCTAAGCATTCATTTGGAAATGGACGTAGGTGTGTGTGAGTCTGGATGCACGTACGGATGTCTGATAGTGTATACGTGTGTAAGACAGTGTGTAGAAGAAGGTCTGATAATTAGACATAGAGTGTGTTTTTAAACAAAAGAAAGATTTGTACTGGTTCTGTCCTGTGACTTAAAAATGTAATGGACATTTGTGCCTGTAGGTGCAGGATGGCTCCACCATGTTTTTATTAGCAACTGCATAAAATTCTGGGATATGACAATAGTGTAATTTATTCAACTTCTTTTTGAAGAAAATTTGAATTTTTTCAATTATTCACTGTTAAGTTCTGCAGTAAATATTATTATACATATATATTGAAAATGATACTATGCATGTATTGAGTGTTTTTTTAGATCAGTTCCTAGAAGTGGAATTGCCGTACCAAAGGGTATGTCTGTTTTAAATTTTGATAGTTATTATTCGTTTTCCTACAAAAAATACAGTGGTACAAAACAGGATGTGCTTGTGTAGTCATAGCTTCACATTATGTAGGAATAACATTTTAATCTTTGCCAATCTCACAGGTGAAAATTAACGTCCAATTCTTTGAATCTGTATTTCTTTGATTATTGTGAAACTTAAGCACTTTCATATATTCATTAACACTTTGTGTGTCTATTTCTAGGAACTGATTGTTCATGTTTTGCATATTCCTCTATTGGATTTTTTGTTTTTGTTGTTGATTTTTTTACCTTTATATATCTAAGATATTAATATATTTTTATTGTATACAATACACATATTTTTCTTATTTGTCTTTTAAGGCATTTTTGGCCAAACCAATGATATTTTCTTTATAAATTGTGGTATTGGTCTTATGCTAAAATAACCACAAAATCTTCCCTACTCCCAAATTAAATTACTCTCCACTGGTTTATATTTTTATTTTCTGACATAAATACTTCAATCTATCAGTAATGTGTTTATATGCATGGTGAAAGGTAGGGAGCTAAATTTTCTCTTTTTCCCTAGAAGTTAGCCAATGTCTCTATGCTAGTTTATAGTATAGACAGCTGTTGTTCCTTTGATTTGAAATGTCATCTTTATCACATATTTATAAAATCCCCAAATAGGCATGGATGTATTTCTAGACTTTCTAGTCTGTTCCCCAAATCCTCTGTCTCTCATCCATGCAGGCCATGCAGGCAGCTCAGGCTGGACAGTTACTTCTCACTCTCCCTTTTCAAACTTCTCTTAGATACCTGGAACATTTTCACTCCCAAATGAACTGCATAATTTTTTAAATAGACAAATGGGATTTGGATTAAACTTGAAATAAGAGATTAATTTCGGGAGAATGGAGTTCTTTAGAATATGGAATTTCTTCAGGCAGGTATGATGTAGAACTCTCCATTTTCCCAGGTTCTTGTTTTTATTCTTCAATATGCACTTTTAGTTGAATGCATAAACATTTCTTATTAAGTTAAATATTAGGCATGATATAGTTCTTAATGCTATTGTGGATAATTATATTTAGAGAATATAATAGAATTTTATGTGTCCATATATATGTAAAAAGAATTTTTGTATGCTGAATTTAAGCTACTCTTCTGGACATTTAATATTACTTTTTTAGTTAATGTTGTGGACTTTTCTAAATTTACAGTGACATCATCTACTCATAGCAATAATATTAGTTTTTAAGAGTCCAGTCTCACTTTTTCTTATAGTAACAACTAAAACCCCCCAATAAATAGAAATAATAACACAGGTCATGTTCTCAACTTCTTTCTCTAATCTTCAATTGCTTCCTAGATACTTCCTTCTAACTTTAATTAGTAAAGTTTCTTCATCAAGAATGGATATGGATTTCTTTAATATATATTTCATGTATATATATAACATAAAATTTCCTACCATGTTGTAGCCTCTATCAGAATGTCATTCTTTTTTATGGCTGGATCATATTCCCTTGTACAGGTGGGCCACATTTTGTTTTTTCATTCATCAATGGATAGACACTTGAGTTGTTTCCACCTTTTGGCTGTTGTGAAAGATGCCACTATGAACACTGGTGTACAACAATCTGAGTCCCTGTTTTCAGTTCTTTTGGGTATATACCAAGGGCTGCGATCGCCTAGTTGTATGGTGATTCTACTTTGTATGAGTGGTATGATAATGCTACTCATTGTAGCATTATTTCTATTGGAGAAACAGCTATCTGCTTTCCATACGGACTGCACCATTTTACATTCCCATCAGCAATGTGCAAGGGTTCTAATTTCTCTGCATCCTGGCCAAAAACGTGTAATTTTCCAGTTTTTGATATAGTTAACAGATGTGAAGTGGGTGTGGTTTTAATTTCCATTTCCCTAATGACTAATGATATTGAGTATCTTCTCCTATGCTTATTGGCCATTTGTATATCTTCTTGGGAGGAATGCCTTTCCCCATGTTTATATTGGCTTGTTAGTCTTTTTGTTGTTCAGTTGTAGGAGTTTTTTATAGTTCTGGATATTAAACTCTTATTGGATTTGTGGTTTGTAGATATGTTCTCCCATTTTATAGTTTCTTTTCACTTTCTTATTAGAAATTAACCTCTCCCGAAATTAACCTCTGATGGCAAGTTTAATTCAAATCCCATTTTTCTATTAAAAAAAAATGCAGCTCCATTTGGAAGTGAAAATGTCCTGGGGTAGCTAAGGAAAGGACTTTGATGTACAAACATTTTTAATTTTACTAAAGTCCAATTGGTCTGCTTTTTTCCTTTGTCACCTATGCTTTTGGTATCAAGATTTCACCTTTGTTTTCTCCTATGAGTTTTATACCTTTAGTTCTTAAATTTGGCTCTTTGATCCATTTTGACTGTTGGATTTTTTATTGCTCTTTCAATTCTATCTAAACGATCACAGCCTTTGTCTTCTTTAAGCTATCTATATAGTGAATAGCTCTTGCTTTTATGGAACAAAACCTACTTGATTGTGGTATATTTTAAAAATACACTATATAATTCATTCGAATAGTATTTTTTGTTAAATTTTTTGCCTTAATCTTCAAAAACGAGAGTGAGATATAGCTCTCTCTCTTCCTCCTGTCTTCTCTTTTTTTCTCACTGGTTTTCATTTGCTTGTTTTAATCTTTTTTTGAAATGTCTTTATGCAATTTTAGCATGAGGACTAGAATGTCCTTATAAAAAGGAATTTCATACTCTGAAATTAATTAAATAACATGGAAATTATATACTCCTTGGTTTTACAGAGCTTTTCTTTTAAACTACTGGACAGATTTTTGATGCCACTTTAATTTTGTATACAGCACCGCTATTGGTAATTTGTTCCATTTATCTTAAATAAGCAATGGAAAAAATGCACAATGTAGAGATACTCATTGCAGCATTATTTCTATTGGTGAAAAGTTGCAGGCAACCAAAGTGTCCCAATGTTAGGGATAAGCTAGGTCAATTACCAGGCAGACAATTATGCAACCTCTAAAAAATGATAAACATGAAAACTACAAATCCACACAAAGAATCCAGACTATCAGAGCAAAGGTGTGTTGATTTAATTCTGCAAAGCAAAGCATATGTGAAAGGAAGAGGTACCTGTGACGTGGTCTCCGGGCTCCTCATTTACTGGCCATGGGGTAAAACACCTAAATCTATTTATGGAAACACCCAAAAGAATTTTTGGCAAGTTTTGTAAAAACATTTGAAGACAGTGATGTTAATTATTTTCTTCCTCAAATGCATCCCATAAAGACAGAAATTTCAATAACTGCATCTTGCTATTCCTTAAATAAAAGAATAACAAAATTGCTAAAAAGACACGGCTGGAGAACAGGGACGGGCAAGATTTCTTCTAAGAAGCAGGACTCTCTCTCTAAAAGAAATCTTCTCCGAACCAGAGAGGACTGCAGGAGAGCCTGGTGCCTGGAAGGCACCGAGGGGGAGAAAGATGACAAGAGAATGACCTGTGGCACCAGGAGAGGGGATGCACAAAGACTGAGCCTCCGTTTCCTCGCGGGACAGGTGAGCGAGGGCCGACGAGCATGTGTCCCACTCCCAAGCCCGCGGGGCTCCCGGACAGCCCGTGCCTTCTTGGTGTTTATTTCACCACCTTAATGGGGAAAATAGAATTTATCTTCCTGGGCAGAGAGCAAATATTTTGACAATGAATGCAAACGTTTTTATTGCATTTTCAACCCTTAAATCAAGGGGCAGAGCTGCTCAGCATTTTAATTTGGCGACTGGCCTGAATGCTGTGGAGGCACCGCAGGCAGAGCTGGAATGGAGGGTGCGAAGTGCGTGCTGCTTGTCGGTTATTTAAACAGCCTCGGTTTACACAGCCAGGTTCCTGACACAACTACCACCGGCCTGGTCTCTCTGCCCGCCAGCACCTTCCATTCTCAGAGAGAGGTTCCGAGGCAAGGGTTTCCAGTCTTCCTTCTACCCAAACCAGAACACCTTACCTCTCCTTGATGTAAAATACTGTCCAGGCTCCCGGCCACCTGCGCTGCCAGGTTAGTTCGCAGGTGCCTGGGCCTTTATCCCCCAGAGCCCCGGGGCTGGGGGTGGGGGTGCGGGTGAAGCCCCCAGGGCTGCCTCTGTGAGAGGCCCCGGATACTTTTGTCTTGGAGTGAATTTCCTGCTGATGTAAATGACTCTGCAGGCCGGGAAAGACAAATCTAGGGCACTATCCCCCGAACACCCCTCCTGACTGCCCGCGCCCACTCCAGCCTGCACAGCCCAGGGAATCCCTGATGGATCTGGGACTAGCGGGCCACCTCCACCTTGCAGATGGAGCAGCGAATCACAGGGAGAAACAAAGGGAATCGGCACCATCATGAGCAGAAATGGCAAACAGTTAACATTATTAGCAGAGCATCTTTCACTTCTGCTCCCTTTCAAGCCAGGACGCTGCCCAGCACAGGGCAGGGGTGCAGCTAGCTTTAGGAATGAATTCCAGGGCCCCCTGCCTGGGCTGGGAGCTTGGCGGGCATCTGGCCTGGGTGGAGAGGGGTCCTCCATGGTGACGGTGTGGGTCCTGGTGGGAGGGGTTTGGGGGAGCTGGGGCCAAGGGAGGCGTCTGCATGTATTGGCGCTGGGCTGAGGAGTGGGGGAGGCCCTCCCGCTCGGGTGTGTGATTCCTTAGAGACGAGGCCGCAGGGAAAGCCCTGGGTGGAAGCCTGCGGCGAGGGGACGTGGTGCAGCCCCTGCCTCTCTCTAGCTCTGAAACATTTTCATTAGTCCGGAAGGAAACCTACACCCCTTAGCGTCACCCCCTAGGGCCCCTCCAATGACCATGCTTCTGCTCTCTGACTCTGAGATTTGCCAGTTCTGGACATTTTGCATGAATGGGCGCTTCTGTGTGTGGCGTCTTGCACACACGTGACGTCTTCGGGGCACGTCCACGCTGACGTGGTTGTGGTAATTCATTCCTTTCCGTGGCTGGGTCCTCCCGGGTTGTATGGAGAGCCCACGCTCTGCTGACCGTGTTGGTCGGGTGACGGGCCTCGGGGATGTTTCCACCCTGCAGAACATGCCAAGCGATCACAGCTATCAACTGTTGTTTCCAGAATCTTCTGGGACAGGGACTATCATTAACGCCATTTCAGGGTGGGGAGGAGCCCACGTCACAGAGCTCGTGAAGGACTGATTCCATCACCAGCGCATGGAGCCGCGAGGCCACGTCCGCAGGAGATGACCAGGTCCCACTGCGGGGCAGCAAAGCCACGCGGCCTCAGGCAGGGGCGTGCTCGGCTCTCCTGTGGCGCTCTGGTAGTTGGGACCTTGTTCCTTCTGGGAAAGGCTGTGATGCAAAGGTCATGCCCTGAGCAGCCGGTGACGCAGGAAAGAGCCTGCATCTGCAGGGAAGTCACGGCCAGCCGCCGGCAGGAACCACAGGAACTCCAGTGGGCTTGGGGGGTGAGGTGGGTGCAGGGCGCCGAGCACGCCCTCGGAGGGCCAGCCCCCAGGGGTGAGGTGGGGTGGGGGGCGAGCACGCCAGTGGCCCCTGGGTAACCTCAGGTCTTCTGCGCTTCCCTTCTGGGCGTGGACAGTGACCGGCTTCCTCGGGAGCCAGCGCAGGGCAGATGCTCTTGCCGAACTCCTCCCGGAAGCCAAACGGGGAGGCCTTGGCTTCTGCTCCAGGAAATTAAATCTAAAGCCAAATGAAGAAGACGGGGAAGGTCGTGGATGTGCTATTGGGACCACGTGCACTTGGGGAGCAGCGCAGAATGCTGAGCACAGCAGGAAGAAGGGGGCTGCTGTTCGGGGAGCCCGCCTCCACGCCCCCCCTTCTGAGCCCCCCCGTGGCCCATTGGGTCCCCCGGCAGAGAGCTGAGGACTCGAACGGATGAGGAACTCAGGCATAGGGATTCTGGAGGCGCCCCCAGTGCTGGGCTGCTCACGGCCGAGCAGTCCTCACTGCGCCAGGCGAGCCTCCGTTAGCGGCTGGAGTCCGGGAAGGCCCTGGGGGCCCTGGGCGCTGTGCGGGGGGGCACGGCTGTGCACAGGTGGGGCGGGTGCGAGCACCCGAGGAGGGGCTGCGCTCAGGCCCGTGGCTGTGGGTCTCCCCGAGAGGCCCCGCAGATCCTTTCAATAGCTTTAGAAAGGGATCAATATGTTTGAAGAGCAACAAGTGAAGTTCAGAGTGGGGCACACCCGTTATGAGATATCTGCCAGGCACTAAGCCTGTGGGCACAGCCTCCTCGCCATAATGTGTGAACTAACGCGCCAACTGGAGGGGCCCTGGATTTTACTGCGGCTTGAACTTTTTCTGACGCAAATGAGCAGCGACTCCGCGTGCAGCTATTCCCTCTGGAAGAAAGCCTTCGAATGCTGCACCTGGAAAGGAAGATTTCACACCGATTTATTATTTGCCTTTAAAAATGGATCTGTGAGGGGCGGAGCAATGGTGGCCCTGTGGCAGGACTCCTGCCTGCTATGCCAGAGACCCGGGTTCGATTCCCAGAGCCTGCCCATGCCAAAAATAAATAAATAAACAAAATGAAAAAAATTTTAAAAATGGATCTCTGAGGATCTCATGAAATCAGCTCAGCGACTTTGGCCCACGATGGTCTCTTCTTTCTGTGAACTCCTTAAAGAGTGATAATCTGCGCCACACAATTTAGTGCATAATTACTGCTCTGGTGCTTCATTTGCTAGTTTCTGTGTGTGTGTGTGTGTGTGTGTGTGCGTGTGTGTGTGTGCGTGTGTGTGTGTCTTCCTGCACCCACCCCCATCTAAACCACAGAAGGAGAAACTTGTCGAGAGACAGAGGCTGTCGTTTATAAGCTCCTCGTGCTCTCCTGTTGTCCACACAACAGCCCAACGCGGTGATGCTGGCTGCAAGTTAAGAAACAAATTTGATTACTGATATTGAAAATTAGTTTAGTTTCAGGATTTGAAAACAGCACGGTGACATTCAGGGACCCAACACGAAGGAGTCTTTGTTTCCTATGTCCCGTGAAGGACTGGAGAGGGGCAGACAGGAGAGAAAAGGTGTCCCTTGGGCAAAACAGGTGATCTCCGGAGAGACCCGCGTCTCCACGGGCAGTGTCGCCGGGGCTGCGAGTGTCTCAGGCCTCGGCTGGTCACCATCTGTACCCCGGGTCATCTGAAAAGGCCCAGCTGTAGGAAGAACTGGAAATCGTGGCAAATCCCGCGGCCAGCTCGGCGCCCGCCCGCCCGGGGACGGGTTCCCTGCAGGTGGAGGGGCTCCCTTGTGCCCAGCGCCCTCAGAGGGGGAGAAGGGAGGAATGCCCAGGCCCCGGCACCGTCCGCAGGGAAGGGGCGGTCTCCCCGACAGGAAGCCACACCACGCAGGGCGTCCACATGTTTTATTGTCGTTTTCCCCAGATCAGCTGGCCCCGAAGAGGGCCACCTCCCCCCGCCACACCGACTGGGTTTCCAAGCCCGAGAAGCCCCCGGGGCTAAGCCTGCCCTGCCCGGGAATGCAGAGCCTGCAGCTTTTAACAGCCCTGGGTTTCTCGGGCGCCGGTCCCTGGAGGGCTCCGTGGGGGGCCTCTGAGGGGTAAATCCCCAGTGCGCCATGGGGGTTGTCGCCTACCCCCTCTCGCAAGCCCCCTCGTAACCGGCCCAGGCGGTGTACGCCCCATAGCTCTGCCGTGGACTCCCCCGGAGCAGGGCACACTTCTGAAACTTCACACTCCTGAAACTTTAAAAGCCCCACAGGACTGGTCTGAAGGCTCGACTCGTTCTTAGAATTGCCTCTTTGAATATTCTGGCACAATTTGAAAGGTGAAACATTTTTGTTAGATTTGGAAAGTTGTTGGGTTTGGGGTTGGGGGTTTTGTTTCGTTTTGATAATTCCCTAAAAGCAGTGTTATCTTTTTGGGTCAGTAAGATGGTTGATTTTTTTTTTCGTGAGCTCTTCTTAGACAGGGAATGCATTAGTAATGGTGCCATCCATTATTCATTGCATTTCTACATGCACAAGATGCTGAGGCTACATATAATTAAAGTTAAAAACAAAACAATAAAACCATACGTTTCATGTTCTAAAGTGACAGCCATTTATTTCTTCATTGTTTCAGGAGAGTGTAGAGTTTAAAGTGTCCCCCAAATAACTTAAGATGAGCCACTTTAAACTGCCAGTGGCACAGAGAATCAGAATGTGATTTTTTTTTTTTCTTTTGGGAAGAACAAACAGAGGGAGCTGCCTGGTGGTGGGGGCCCCCTCTGGGGGTAGCCTGAGGGAGGGCTCCCGATGTGTGGGCTGTTTCAAAGGCTGCTTTCGAATATTGTATGACATGTGGTCAGAAATTAAGGTTAAAACAAATAAACAAACAAACAGTTCTTTTCCTTCCTGAGTGGCCGGAATTTGGTTAAGAAAAGAAAAATGTAAGATAACTTGCTGGCTGAAAAAAAGGACCCAGGGTGCTCAATGTTTTTAAGATTGGTGTCCATGTAGAATTTTAAGAAAAACAATTTGTAAAGTGAAATAGTTGGGGGAAACTGGGAATAAATAAACACCCTTGTAAACAGCCACACAAAACTTCAGTCAAACCCTCTAGACAGCCTCAGCGGTGAGATGTGCTAGGTAACTTGGATGACAGAAACCAACGCTATGTGCGCACAGAATAATTCAGTGGAAAGGCACAACACTGTTTTTGCTTGTGAAATGTCTTTTTATGAACAAATGGCAAGTCTTGATTGGCCGCCTCACCCCCTTCACAGCCACCCTGTGGCGGTCTGGCCAGCAGGAGCTCGAGGGGCCCCCTGGGCGGAGAGGACGGCGGCAGCTCAGAGGGACGGACCGAAGCAGCTGGCCGAGGGGCACAGGTCACAGACTCGCGGTAGCCTTCGGGGCCACACATAACCTTCCCCAAGATAGCCTCTGAGCGGGAGGACAAGGAAAGTCCTGGCCTGGGATTATCCGGAATGCAATGCCAGCCAGGTAAATGCATCGCCTCCCAGGAGAAGCCCCAGTGTGGGAGCCCACACTGTAAAAATAAAGGAACCCCCTGGATTTCATACAATGAATCTCTCTTTTCCACATAATTAACTCGGGTTGGCCTTTAGAATTAAAGTTTCTGTGTAAGATATGAAGAAAAACATGACATAATGCCTTATATGTGTATGGTTTGTTAAGTTGATAAAGCGCTTTGTCCCTTTCGTTTTTATATGGATCCGTACAATAACCTCAAGTGGTAGGTAGACCAGGTGTCTCTCTTTGGACAGCAGAAAAGTGGGCTGTAGAGGGTTTAGATGCTGGGTCAACTGAGCTCGGGCCTTGGGTGCAAAGCTAGGCCTGGGCACTCTGGCTCCTGCCTCCCAATCCTAAACTCTTTTTCATAATGTTTAAAATTGTCTTACACAATGTCAAAATGGGATTCCACAAGGACTTTTATTTCTCTGACTAGGAGGTGACCTTTGAAGTCAGATCAATAGATGAAAGGACAAAAAAGCACACTCAATTTTCACGGCTGAGGACATTAACTACATTTTAAATAAACTCTGCTACTTCAAAGAGGAGTCGTAACACATTTCGGGGAAAGACAGGGCTGGGTCCCACTGTGGCCAACGAGGCCTGTGTTCCGGGAAGGTCAGGCGAGGCCTTGAGTTCGCCCCTGGCCAGAGCCTGCCCGGCCTTGCCATCCCTGCACGCCACGCCGCCTGAAGGTATGTCCCTTTGTGCTGAATAGTGGCCAACTGGGCCACCTGGACGAGGGGCTCTCTGTGAGTGAGTGGATGCTAATATTTTTCCTTCCACTTCGGTGACTGTTGGGAGTATAGTGGGCCTGGTTCTTTCTGACCACTAAGAATCATTACCACCAGAAAGGGACATGACTAGAGGGCACTGATGAGCAAAATGGGTTACGGTAAGAACACTGGACAAAAAATTCGTGAGCTTAACTGAAAACTCCTCAAATAAAAAGTGAAATGTAGAGAACCACAATGGACACCTGAAAGATGGAAGAAAAAGGGGGACACTCACTCTGACTTCTTCTGGAAACCCAGTACAGCTACGGGACTAGCAGACCACAGCTTGTCATTCTGATTGTCAGACAGCTCTTGTGACCTTGAGCAAAGATGCTCTGGGTCTTTTATTTTTTGTTTATCTTAAAAGATGGAATGTATCGTTCACTAGCAGATGGATTTTGCAAAGATACATGAGATTCTATGACAACATGTAGAGCCAAAGATTAGCACTATGTTAGCCAACGTTATAGACACAAACTGTTATGAAACTGCTTTTAGGGCAAATGAACATGAAGATTCTTCCTATACAATTTGTCATTTGTCCTTTTCCTGTGGAATCAAATCTACCCTCTAAGTAATATCCTTTCACAGACCTATCTGAAGCTCCACTTTCTAGTTTTTCTGGACCCCCCATTTCAACTTGCACAAATACAAAGTAAAACGTTAAATGGATCGGAAATGATGTTCTCTAATTTGGGCATCAAAGCTTATGTGCTTGCTTTTTCTGGATTTCACTTACCAGCTTCAGACATCGTCCCTCCACTTTTCCCACCTTCTTCTCTTTCCCTTAGTTGTTGTAATATTGCCACGTTGGAGATGACTGCGTGAGTTTGGGGTGCTGGTGGCAACGTTGGGATGTATAGGGGAGCTAGGAGCAGCCAGTCACACTGCAGAGGCCATCCTGAACCTCCTGCCCTCAAGGACATTGAAACTCCAGGCTAAGTCCTTGATAATCTCAGGTGGAGGAAGTTTGGCACAATATTCTCCAAGAAACCATACTTGGAGACTTTGGACAAATAGGGGAAGCTCTGTATGGCCTCTGCTACTCTGGGGTTGTTCTAGTTTGCTAGCTGCTGGAAAGCAACACACCAGAGACAGATTGGCTTTTAATAAAAGGGGATTTATTTCGTTAGTTCTTCAGAGGAAAGACAGCTAACTTTCAACTGAGGTTCCTTCTTATGTGGGAAGGCTCAGGGTGATCTCTGCTGGCCTTCTCTCCAAGCCTCTGGGTTCCAACAACTTTCCTGGGGGTGATTCCTTTCTGAATCTCCAAAGGCCTGGGCTGAGCTGTGAGTGCTGAGATGAGGTATGTTGAGCTGCTTGGGCTGTGCTACGTTGAGCTCTCTCATTTAAGCACCAGCCAATTAAGTCAAACATCATTCATTGCAGCAGGCACACCTCCTAGCCGACTGCAGGTGTAATGAGCAACAGATGAGGTTCACGTACCATTGTCTCATGTCCACAGTACCTAGTTCTGTTGCTTCCTATTGAAATGGAGCTCAAAGGAGAGGGAGGGAGGGAGGGAGGGAGGGAGAGAGAGAGA
>PVIY010024600.1:0-37825 GCA_004026745.1 Myrmecophaga tridactyla
TTATGTGGTCACTGAAGTCTCTGTTCAGTTAGATTAGTGGTAGATTATGATTGGACAGAGATTTCCTTAAATACTTTTGACAAACAGGTAACCCAGTCTTTGCTGAAGGGCTCTGTGTGAGTGTTTGGGCATGACGTCGACACTCAGGCAGATTACAATTCTGTCTTAGCCTTCATTTTCTGCTTGCATGGAGTCTCAAGGTAGCTCAGAGGTGAGAGTTTAGAAACTTCTCCACCCTAGATATGCAAATAGCCTTCTAGATTACTGGGAATATGTCATAGCCTCTCCAAGTTCCCTATAGATATCTCATTCACCAGTTTTACTTTTTAAACTTTTTGGATAGCCTATTGTTTACCACAATTATTTTCCACCATCTCAGGCAACCATGATATATTTTTTTATTTTTTATTTTTTTACACATGGGCAGGCACCGGGAATCGAACCCAGGTCCTCTGGCATAGCAGGCAAGCATTCTTACCTGCTGAGCCACCGTGGCATGCCCAACCATGATATTTTTGACAAATGCCCTCAATAAAAGGCAATTTGTGCCAAGCAAACTTTAAGTCATGTAAAATAGAAATGACCTTGTGAGTGGAGTCTTCCAGGAGTCACCAGATAGATCATATAATGCAAATTTTCTGGGAAGGGGGCTTTTAAGGAGTTGCAACCCCATTTTGCCTCCTCCAGCGGCTGCCAGACTGCTTGTTTTCACTGTGATTTCAGACTATTGGTTTTCACATCTTCATGGAGCTGGGAGAGGGAAATGGGAATACGGCAAGTTAAAATGTTATAAATCTTGCTGTTTACAAAGATTCTGCAATTTATTTAGAATAAATGCTCACTAGATTGCTTTGGCAATTTCCCAGAGTTCTGAAAAAGTTGATTCTGACCATTTTTTGCCATGTTTTCATTGCTTTTGTAGTGGAGAAGATTTTTGGAGTTCCTCACTCAATCATTTTCACTAACATCCCTATATATATTCTTTCAATGGCATTTATCCTTTCCTTGATGTAAGCTATTGAAAAAATTTTTGAACATTGAAAAGCTGAAGCCCCAAATTTCTCTAAATAGTTTAGATTTGTTCTAAGTTTTCATGAAGTGAAGTTTTCTGAGAAGAAAGTTGGTTCTTCTAATACTACCAAGTAAGCCATGCAATTAAAGGATGGATAAACACAGGAAACGGTAAGTTGTTTGTAGAGATCAACAACTTTTGCCATTATTCAGTGTCTTTGTGCTTTTTCATCTCAGCATGGGTCTGGTTAACCTGAAAGTACCCAGTTAAGGTTTGACCATGTGTATAAGTTCCTTGAGTCTCTGTGGGTCCAAGCAAGCCTGGAGCAGAGACAGAAGTAAAGTTGATCCTTTGGCCTTCACTGTTGGCCATCAATGCCTAACACAGTAGGTTCTCTATAAATGCTTTCATTGATAATATACCTAACATTTTTGTTCCCTGACTTTTATCTTTTTGCACCAGCCTTTACACTTCTTTAGGTACCTCTCAAACCTTACATAAGCACCATGGTCTCTGGTCTATTGAAAATAACATTGCGTGGAGTTGCCAAACTAGGTACCTTGAGGCTAGAGTTCAAATCCCCCCTCTGATACTAAATCACTTTGTGACCTTGGGCAAGTCAGTTAACTCACTGATTTTCTCATTTTTTGGTGCATTGGCCCAGTACGTCTATCGCTTTCTGTCTCCTAGGCTCAGGATTTATTACCAGTCCCTACCACTGGAACATCCTGCTTTGTACCTTCTTGCTTCAGCCTCAATGCAGCATATCTAGGAGTCAAGTAGCAAAATACATTCCAGCAAATGTACTGATTAAAAAGATCTATTGGGTTTCTACCTTTGGCCAGGTAATAAATACATTTCAGGAGATGTTATCCCAGCCTTTGCTTCTCAGGCAAGAGCAGCAAAAGCAGTGGTTGATAATTTAGGCCAGGAAGGAAGGGAGCATGTGGTATGGGAGCAGGCTGGTGGAGGGGTGGGGGTGGGGTGTTTGGTAATTAGGGGTAGATCAGAAGTTGGGAATCTCCTTGGGCATATTTACTCAACCAATGTTTGCAGAAAATCTGCCTTGTTCCAGGCATTATACAAAGCGATGAACGAAAACTCCTTTCAGGGCCTTCTCTGACCATAGGATAGAACTTGATATGAATGATAGTGTTATTGAAAAAGAAGGATAACTCATGTTTTTTTTTTATTTATGACCATAAGAAAGCCACTTAGGTTATCAGAGTTTCTGTTAGAAAGAGGGGATGGATGGTGCAGGCATCCTACATAGCTGGTTCTATGACTTTGGCTTTTGCCCACTGGGGTTCTCTCTCAATAGGAGTGGGGCGTAGTTCTACCTAAAGAAAAATCTGCATTTTGAGCTGGATTTTAGCACAAGGCAGCTCAAGTGGGAAGATGGGAGACAAGAGGTATGCACTCATGATGAACGTTTGGGGAGAAAATTAACCCCAAAGTTCACTCAGAAAACTTGGAAATAAACCCTTAAAGGAAACAAATATTTCAACCTTATACTGACTTTTGGTGGTTTGCTCAGGAACTCCTAACATATAATAGGAAAGAACTCACTTTAGCAATGTAAGCAAGAGGGGTCCATTGTGAGTTACTAACCCTGAGAATGACAAGATTGATGTTCATAGTAAATGCTCGGTGTAACAGAGGCTATAACCATGCTTATGTGTTTTGAAGTGGGACTCATTGTTTTGTTTACATTTCTATTCCTAGTACCTAACAATACAGAGTAGACACTCAATAGACATAGTAGTCTTTGTTCTTCATATGGAATTTTCTTCACCACCTATTTAAAAAGAGAGACAAACCCAAATCAAAAAGTATTGCTGGCATTGTTCTCTAAATTGTTGGAGAGCTAGATTTCAATTTCCAATATTCAATTGAAGATTTCACACCTTTGGCCTTCCAGTCCTTGGTGGCACCTGTTTGTTCACGCTAACTTTGCCTGGTGTCAGCATTCATGGGCAGCACGAATGTACCAGGTACAGAGGAACTCACAGTGGGTGAGGCTTGAGATTCAGGTTAGAGAACTGGATTTAAGCTCTAGCTCTGCTGATCACAACCTTATAACTTTGACAAGGTGCTAACGTCTGCAAGTCCAGTTTCTCCATCTGTAGAACAGTAACACGGGATGCTATTATTACCTGCCTCATAGAGTCACTGCAAAGATTAATTTTGAAAATGTGTTAAGGTATAGAGTGACTGGCACAAATGTTAAAAGCATGAAAATGTTAGCTTTAAAAATGGATAATCATGGGTAGGAAGGAGAAGAACTTTCTGTTTATTTTATTTTTCAGGACCCACTCAGCATAGCTACTTATTCTTTTTTCTTTTTAATTTTTTTAATTTTCAGGTTTTTACATTAACTTTATCAGGGGGAGTAGGATGCTACTGACCCACGTCAACCTGAGATGTCATTAGTTTGTCCTGGTTTGCAGGACGGTTATGACAAATGCCACACAATGTATTGGCTTAATCAACAGGAACTTATTGTCTCGTGGTTTTGGAGGCTAGAAGTCCATCATCAAGGCATTGGCAGGGCTTGCTTTCTCCAGGAGTCTGCAGTGTTCTGGCAGTCCTCTAGATCTCTCTCTCTCTCTCCTTGTATCCACTCCTCTGATTTCCATTGACTTCTGGCTTCTACTCCATGTCAGTT
The DNA here is from genome assembly GCA_004026745.1 of Myrmecophaga tridactyla. Lineage (NCBI taxonomy): Eukaryota > Metazoa > Chordata > Mammalia > Pilosa > Myrmecophagidae > Myrmecophaga > Myrmecophaga tridactyla. Next base: position 3,681 of record PVIY010024600.1, read on the forward strand.
TTCTTTGCTTATAAAGATTCCATCCATATTGGACTAAGCCCCTCCTCCAATCAGTTTGGCCACACCTTAACTAATAATAGCATGTTCACAGGTGCTATTCATACCCATGGAACCTGGGTTAGAACTTAAACTTGTCTTTTGTGGGAATATGAATGAATTTCCAACACTAGTCTTCCAGATGTCCATTTAGAAAAGTCCCACAAGCCACCTCATATCTTTGGAATGCTTACAAAGTTTGGAAGAATCCAAGAGGAAAAACTATGTGGTCAAAGGTAGGCTGGAAAAGTAAAATACATAATTAAAAGCCTTAGTCCTTTAAAAAAAATGTTTGCAGTCATCTTTTATATTTGTGTTTGTAAACAGGAGCATGCTTTTAAAATGAAAAAAAAATGTTTAAAATCTCTGAGGATAAACATATAATTTCCTCAAAGACATGCCAAGAAATAAAACATAAATAAATCAGTCCTCAATACTGAAGTAAATATTTTTAAAGCCTCTCCAAACCAATGAATCAACACTACATTTCCTTCTATTTTCCCAGTCTTCCTCCTTTGAATGAGCTTGCTTGATTTCATTAGATCCCAATGTTACTTTGAGTTTATGAACTGGTGATTAGAGAGTGAAGTTTCAAGAGTTTCCCCACTAAAGTACTTAGAAATCTTTTAAATCACTGCACCCAGATAAACTGAGTGTCTAGAAATAGCTTAGCTGAGGTAATTGGAAACTTAATGAACACTTAGTTTTTCAGAATTTCAAGAGACCTTGAACAAGGGTTGTGTATTTGGAGCAGAAAAATGCAAGCTACTTGCTAGAGAAAGATTTTGGCCATAGTTCTATCTGTTTTAAATAGAAGGTAGAGATCCATTTTAGCTTCATTGCAACAAATCTGTAGCTTGTGATCGCTCTTTTTTCTTGTAAGTTTGAGGGTGATAAATAGCCTGGAATCCACACCTGTTGAGACATTGTAGCCTGAAGTTACAATAACCTGGGGCGGAGTGAGGAGACCCATTTGCTTGGAAGTATTTAAGAGGGTTTCCTAGTGACCAGAGGGCATCTCCAAAGTTTACCTACAAGTGCAGCTTCCTGTGTCTACTTACTACCGATGGAAGTTTTACCTCATTCACCTGGTGACAGTTCCACCCTCCTTGTAACAGTTGCTTTTCCCAAGCATAACTCACAATTTGTTCTGAGGGTGGAGGGAAAAAGCAACAGAGAATAAAGCTAGAAGTCTGAGCAATTGAAGTGGTCCTTCTGTTTTCTTTCTGTATGTCAGAATAAAAATCCTGTTTTATTACTGTTGTTTTAAAAATGTTTCCCAAACCAGACCACAATGCTTACTTGGCTTGTACTACCAGAACCAAATGCCCATCACAAGTAGAATAAATAACCCAAGTCACATTTTCAGAGAGCATCACAGCAATTAGAGTGAAACCTACAACAACTGAAACTACTGCTGCCACCCCTACAAATGTAATGTTGAGTGAAAGAAGCCAGACACTATGTGATTCTTTTTATATAAAATACACAAACAGCAAACTTGTCAAGATAGACACTATCCTTTTAGATCCTAAGGGCCTCATGATATTATGGTTTTGTTTTTGTTTTCATTCTGAGTGCTGAGTACCCAGCTGTTTTCTTTGTGAAAATTCATCAGCCTGTCCACGGATAATATCACCCTCGACTTCATTAAAAAGTTTTAAAAAATGATATGTGAAATGGTACACATCTCAATCCATTGGCTGAAACTTCTGATTTCAGTCCAACACCCCTCACTCACACTTTGGCTCTTTCTGCATTTGCAATCTATGCTGGGAGAAAGCCCTGTAGGGCTTTTTGAAATTTTCCATGTTGACATCTCTCATAAATACAATCAAGTGTGTGTGATTTTTTGGAGGCCTCATGATTTAGAGATTTCTGTATCAGGGGTTGTTGACAGACAAGTTATTATGAACTTTTCACGTTGCTCTTGCAGGGGTCATTTGGTCATGGGAGTGATCAGCTAAAGTATTTCTTTTGTTCACAAAGATTTCAGGAAGGCACCTATTCTTCTACTGCAAGATCGCAGTGGTGATTATCAGCTGTTATGGAGTTTATAAACTTCATTTTGAGATATGGGATTTTTCTGGAGTCACCTTAATGTTAAAGGGCAATGGAATAACTCCAAGGAGAGGAGGATGGAACATGAGCTACCAAAAGGCCTTTAAGCACAGAAATGCTAGCAGGTTTTTTTTTTTTTTTTTATGTTCTGATTGTTCTTCATCTTTATCCTGAAAATGGGTGATGATAGTACTCCCAGGGGTTTTTAATAAACAGGCAAGGAAAACAAACAAATTAAGTCACCTTAATGTTTGAACAATAGAAGGCCAAAATTGCTTTTAAAAGTTATTTTGTACCAGTAAGAATGTAGGAATCCCGTCATATCTTGAGCTCATCACAAGGAATAGCTTAAAGCAGTTTTTAAATGCTTGAGTCTTGAAAAATCTTCAAGATGTATTCAGCTATGTACTTCTTGATTTAAAGAAACCCTAAAAGAAAATTTAAACCATATGTTTTTATTTACTATTATAGAAAGTTGATAAAATATAATTTAAGGCACTATTATATGGCCAAGAAATTTAGTAAAGTTTTGAATAATGCTTTCTAAAAACTACTTCAAATAAGAAACTATATTTTGCCAAGCAGGTATTTGAGTTTAATCTTAAATCCTTAAACAGATAACTTTGGCATAAGTTTTCATGTGGTGGTAAGAAGCTTGTTTTCAAACATAGGGGTTAAGAAACTGTTTTATGCATTTTTCTCTCTTTAATTATTTCTCTCGTTTAATTATGGGATGGTGGGTAAAAGAAGTAATCCTTTCATCTATATTTTAATAAAACTATTATCAGTTTTATATTCAACTGCAAATTATGTAACATGTTTTGAAAACCATATACAATACAGATAGAGATAGAAGAGTATAGTTTTGTAGCTCTGAACCCTCCATAAAGATTCAAATTCTAATGCTGCTATTTATTAGATATGCGACAGCCCTCTCTTCTCTCTGGGCCTCAGTTTTCCCATCTGCAAAATGGAGTTAGTAACTCCTGTCCTGGTTAAAACACAGCTTCTGGTATCATTTGAGTTACTATAGTTATAAATATTTAAAAATTAAGGGTGCACAAGTGGTTCAGTGGTAGAATGCTCACCTTCCATGCAGGAGATCTGTGTTCAATCCCCAGACCATGCACCCCATCCCACCTCCCCCAAAATAGTATTATTTTTCAACTGGGGTTTAAAGGTTTGTTAGATCACTTAAAATAATAGAATCACTAACAAAAAATAATAAATGCAGTGAAACTACTCTTACAGTTTCAGAAAGAGTTGACTTTTGAAGGTGGTGGAACTTCTGGGCAGCCAGCCCCTTCCAGGGAGGCAGTTTCCTCTCTCAAGCAGGCTCGAGTGTGACACCACTTCCTCGTCCCACGCTGGATAGTCACTGTGGTCTCGGGGACTCTCGGTTTCCCAACACTGATGGTTTTACAATCTCCTGATATCTTTCTTCCATTAAGAAGCTCAAAGATCCTCTTTCCTGGCGCAGGCTGAGGCTGGTGAGAGCCTAATTGTCATAAGGACTTTAGAGTCTCCAAATGTGAGCTTTCCTAAAGAGCCATAGTCAAACCTTCTTTCCTTCCTCCGGGAACAAAACGAAGTCCTCAGGCCAAGGTGTGTGCCCTGTGTGAGTGGGAGGAGTGGCCAGCAGCAAGGACCTGGAGCCCACCCCTGGGCCACCCCACAGCTCTCTCCCCAGCAGAGCAGGGTACAGGGCACAGCTGGCCTTTAGTCAGAGCCTTGGCTTTGACAAGGCTGTAGCCCCTCTCCCTTGACCCTGGCTGACAGGTCTTCTTAGTTATCTAGATTTCTCCAGATTCGAAGCAGAAGAAGAGAGTGGCTTTTCGTAGGACCGGGACTCCTGGGTCAAAAGCTGAGACCCTCTGCTAAGCCTGTTCATTTTTGTGTAACCTTCCAAATCAGCACCTTGCTTACATTGGATCATTCACAAAGACTTGCAATTCTCTAAGTACTTAAAACACTTCACAGTTTGGCTGCATCTGTCCCCTTGCACACGAAGGCGACTGAAATAATTTCCCAGGCTGTCTCCTATACAATACAGATTGCCAAAAACAGGAGCTGTCTTGGTCAGCTGGAGCTACGTGACTGCCACAGTAAACCCCATATCCTCAGTCGGACAAAGGGCCTGCCCTTAGCCATTTCTGGTAAGGCAGGATTCTCTTCTCTCCATCCCTCTCCCTGACTGTCCACCAACCCCAGGAAATGACGTGGGATGGACCGCTGAGCTGGGTCATGCATAGGCTGTGTAGTAAGCTATGGCATGACCTGGCTCAAATTGATGAGCTCACCCAGGAATTTCAACTAAAAATAGCAAGAGAATGAAGATAGCGCCAAGAGCTGAGTACAAAAGGGAGCACGTTCAGAAGCAGATAAAGCTGGGACTGGGCAGGGCATGAAATGGTCATAGCTTCCAAAGTTACAGGGAGATTAAACCATCGATTAGCACCAACCAGGGATGAAAATAAAAAGGAGCAGGGGTGAAAGACATACCAAAGGATAGAAGTACAGAAAGAAAATCGCTGAGAATGTTTCCTGACGATGCTGTTTATTTCCCTGGATTTCTGGGCATTCTTTATAATAAACCTACATTTTTCTGAGTTAACGTGAATACATACCTATTTGTTGTATGCAAAAAAGCACAACTATAATTAGAGTGGATGTATGTGTCCCTCCGTTCCTTTGCCTGAGGGTTAGGGCTGGTGTGGGTATCTCAGGTGAATCTCCTTACGGCTTCCCAGCGCTAATGGGATTTTCTAACTCATCAGAAAGGCTGTAAACATTCCAGGCCTCAGGTTACTACGTCTCTCGATTCCGGGACTGAGATAGTTAGACCTCACCGCCCTCACTTCCCCACCCCGTTCCCATTTTTCAGGGGGGGCTCTCTGCGGCTCAGGAAAGTCTGAGGGGCACAGACCTCACTCACTCCCATTGCTTTTTTCTCCTGGGAGTTGTAAGGAGGAGAAAAGAAATTCCTCCAAAAAGCGTTTTAGAATTGCTGGACCGTGGGAGATGGAAACTAGAAAAGATCCATCATCCACAGCACAGACATTCTTTGACTGTGTTTATCGGGCTGTCGAACATAGAAATAAATAGCAATAACAAACGACTGTCCCCGCGGCGTGACCCTAGAGGCTATTCCAGCACACTTGGTGACCACTAAGACTGGCACCAGTCAGGGAGGGTTGGGGCACGCCAGGTGTAAACTCTGTGCCCTACGGGGAGGAGACGGGGGTGCAGGAGCCCGAGGGGCGGGAGGGCTGTGGGACCATCTCCCGGTGTGCTAATTCATTTTTCTACCCGCTATGCAGGATTTTATTCCACAATGGAATGCCTTATGGTTTCTTTTCTCTCTGAGGATCATTCAAAGTTGATTTCTTCAGCTAGTTGCCCTTAAAAAGAGTTCTACTCCGATTGTAAACTTGCCTGGTGAGAAGAACTTGGAACAAGCCGACCCACCTGACCAGCTCTGTTTCTTTCATTGCTTTCCTCCTTGAAAACACTTGAAGCCACTCACTGAGGGTCTTGCACTTTCAGAAAACATTGCAGCTCATTCCTTTCAATCTTTTCATGGAAATTTTTTGGCTTGTTAAGGCCTCACTGCTTAGTGCATTCAAACTGTAAAAGCCATCAGAATCCAGGCTGGGTGGAAGGAACAAACGGTGGGTGCCCTCCCCAGGGTGGAGGGGACAGACAGCTCTGGGAGGCCAGCTCAGTGGGAACAGTCTAGAAATCCCTGGCACTAGGGCAGTCGCAGATGCCATCAGAATCTGAGGTGTCCTGCCTCATCTCTCGCATTCCCAGTTCCCAGAGGTCTGAGACACCAATTCTGATATGGTAGCAGCAAAATGGCTAAACCTTAGTAAGACTTAAAAAGAGAAGAGGGAACCACGTGCTCTGCCTGCCAAAGATAAAACAGAGGCTCAATTGTGCAGCTTCTCTTTGGTCATCCTGCCTCTGTCCCGGAATAATCTGCTCTATGAAAAGAGTGGGCAGGAGCTCCAGGCCCCACCCCCACCCCACCTCTCACAGCTCTTTATTCATTCTAGCTGTAATTCCCGTCAGAGGAATGTCTCCGGTTCACCTCAGAATAAACCCCCCTTTTGGAAAAAGCATCCACTTAATGCTCGAAAACAAGAGCTCTCATTAGTATGGCCACATTTCTTCCCTGTGGAGAGGGGGCAGCTGCAGGCCTCTTGGTGACTGTTGCTTAGCAACTGTCTCTAACCCTAGCCCAGGACCAGCATGATGAGACAGAGTGGTGCCACTGAGTTCTGGTCTCTGCTCATTACCAGTTTACGGTCTTGTCTGGACAGACTGATCACACAAAGGTGTCCTCGGGTTTATTCTACTGGCAATGGTGCATTCATGATCCAGTCATCACGGCCTCAGAGCAGGCTGGGCTCCCTTCCTGCAGCTCTCCTGAGCAGTCTAAGACAACACACGGTGCCAGGGACTCACGATGTGTAAGGCAGCTCTCTATATATTATTTCATCTGAGCTGTAAGCCACACAGCCCCCCTAGGAAGTGGGTATAGCTCTGTTTTACAGATGAGGGAACCGAAGCACAGAGAGGTAGAGTGATTGGGCTAAGATCACACAGTATGAGGGGGTGAGTCAGGTCTGAGACCAACTCTGTCTGGTCTCAAGCATCTGTCCTTTCCTCCAGCTCCACTGCAGCTGCCAGACTTCGACTGCACCACTGGGGAAGGAAGCTTGGCAGCCAGCTATGCAGGAGTGGGTGTTTATCAATAGACTAAATATTTGCTGATTTAAAAACCTTATTTGAGTTTCTCACCAGGCGATCATGATTTGGTTGCTTTCCGGCTGCAATAGTTTACTGTGTATCCAGACGATCATGCTTATCTAGTGTTTACAGAATGTGCTGAGGCTCCCTGGCTATACTGAGAAGAGGGGAAACAGGTCTTCACGGTGGAATGAGGAAGGAATTGTGTTTTCTCACCTCGCCTTCAATGTTCTCTCATCAGGGCACCAGGCAACCATAGGTCATTTGCACCCTAGCTCAAATTTCCTTCCTTCTTTTGCCTGAAAATCTCTTCTCATCCTCAAAGACCCTTTTCAGTGACTCCTTCCATGATTCTTCTGGGCTGTTGATTGCTCCCAGAGCACTTGGCTTGACTTTGTGGACATGGTGGTGCACCACCCAGATACCCCTTTCATTGAGCTGGGTGGCCTATACCCAGTGCTTGACCAGTGCAGAGGGGAGAAGCTCCCTTGGCCAGCCTCAGGACAATGCTGAAGGGCCAAACCTGCATCAGAGCTGAACATCCATAGATGTGGTTCCCAAGAGCAGTCAATAAATTCCTGCATGCTAAACTCTGTCTCCAGAGTCTGCTTCTTGGGGCGCCCAACCTGCTACACTTTCCTTTTGACCTTCTCTGCACATGGCCCGTTTGCCCATCAGACTGTGAGCTCCTCAGGCGCAGAAACTTTACCTTACATTTTCCCAAATCCACAGTGCCTAACTCAGGCCCTGGCACCTAGTAGTTGCTCCACAGATGTTTGTTGAGTGAATGAATGTAGTAACTTATAAACAATTGTAGGATGAGAAGAACTGAGAAACTGGATAGCAGTCAATGGGACACCTGAGTTGATATCTTTTATTATCATAATGATGTGTCCCAGAAGAGAATGCTTTTCTATTATCCCCACAAACAATGCTATTGTCCAACCTGGGACTAGCCTGGATACCTCCTTTCCCCCTTATCCCCAGTGTTTCCTGCTAGACTGAAAACAGGGCTTAAAGCTGTAGCTCTCAAGAGCTGTGGAAGTAAGAGGAGACACCGGGACTAGAAGCTATGTCAGCTCAACCAATCTATGAGCAGTCTTGGTTTTTCCAGAATAAGAACACCACGCCGTGCTATGCTATGCTATGTTCTTAGTTGAGTTGTTTTATTTTGACCCTTGTAAATTTTTTTTTGTATTTCTCTTAAAAATAATATGGATCGCTTCACAAATTTGCATGTCCTCCTTGCACAGGGGCCATGCTAATCTTCTCTGTATCATTCCAATTTTAGTATATGTGCTGCCAAAGTGAGCACAACCCTTGTAATTTTTTAAGTGCCCTGTTTCAGGTGAGCTAAATGTGCTACTCAAACCTGGCCAGGTAGAGCCCAGGAATTACCTGGAGATGGTGGCCACAGTGCTGGCCCAGACAGAGAAAGGGCATGTAGAGTTAGGGCATAGAAATAGCAATCCAGCTGAGAAACTAGGAGAGAACAGCAATTCCACTACATGATATTTCCCAGAAAACGGTTCCAAGGTGCAGGGTTCCTCTCTCCCAGGGCCAGCTCATTACCCCTGACAGAATACGAAGGAACAACCAGCCCTCCAAGAGGCAAAAGTTCTGGTAAGCTCTAGATAAGGGATCCCAGAGAGACCTCGCTGCTCCAAGGGTCTCATATCATAACCCCTAATGATCTCAGGGTTATTACATCAGGGCATCAGGGTCCTTGCCCAAGGTCTCTTTTGAAGGAGCTTGACCCCACCCCCAGGAGGTGTGTGGGCTCCTTGCCAGGCTTCCCTGTAGATTGAAGGCAACTTGACCCCAAGGAAGAATCCACAAAGAGGGCCATCTCTCCTCACAAAGGGTCCGCTCGTTCCCTGACTGGAGCAGGCTCACAGCTGATGTCACCTCAAGCCCAAGGTGACTTGCGCTGATGTGAAGCATTAGGCCTTCCCGAAGAATGGCCCACTTTTCTGATTTGGGGCAATGCAGCTGTGTTTATGTGAGTATCAACATATAAACAAGAGCTGCCAGGGTGTTGCACAAGAATGCTCATGACCTAATCCAAATGAGTCTTTATTTGTAGTCTCCTGCTGTTCCTTTATACTCCGTTTGCTATTGAATATCCTTCCCTGCCCTTGGATGAGAACTCCAGCAGTCCCCAAGAAGTTTTGCTGACTTTTAGGTAAGGGACAACCCTGGGGTCATGTTAAGCAACAGAGACAAATTAGATTCATATGCAGTCCAAGAGAGTAATCAAAATTCCGACTCTGATAAGATATCAGACTCATTGCACTTCCCCACCTGGGCCTACTTCGGGCTGGTAGCCAGCTGAGGATAACTGGGTGGTGGTCTGACTGGCTTTGCTCCAGCGAACTGAGCCCTTCTGGGAATGGCCTGTGGGGTGGGAAAAGGGGATAGGGCAGGAAAAGTCTCACTCAAACTGGGATTATCATAAGCTGGCCTCACCTGTTTGGACTTGCACATCCTCTAAAGATGGCTTTTGATCTCTTGGGACACTTTCAGGGCAATTCAAGGTTCCCTGCCAGGCTCCCTCCCTGCCAGTGGCCTGGGCCCCAAGTGAAGACATCTCTATTTTGAGGGGTCTCCGACATTCCCTCTTCATTCCCAAGGCATTTACTTCCAACTTCTTGCTGCTGGGATCTCTCTGAAGGGCCCCAGGATGACTCCTCACCTGATCACTCTCCTTAGAGTCACTGTTCCAACATTTCACAACCCTGACTCCAAGGTCTCCTGGTCAGCTTCCAAAGAAGATGGGCTGTCTGACTCTCACCCTCAGAGTCCCAGTTGGGGTTCAGACTCCAGACCCCAATTACAGAGATTACATGTAATGCCCTTTGGAGGATGAAGAGGCAGTATTCCTTCCCTCAGGTGGGGAGAGGAGGAGATGGGCCCACAGCACAGAGTTCTCCAAATCAATCATCCTCACAGACTCCTTTCTCCTTCCCACCCTTTTGGCCCTTGTATATTCTCCAAGTGGTGGTGGGGTTCAGAGTCATGGGATGGGTTTCCTCACATTTCCTTTGAAAATAAGCATGTAGAGATTTGATACCTTAATCTAGGATCACAAACATACTGAGTCTTGGTGCCTAGTCAAAGCTTCAATTTAATACCCTGTTGCAGAAGGTTTTGGGACATTATTTATGGAACCAAATGTTGATCCTTACATTCCAATCATTTCCAACAATAACAACAACAAGAAACACATGGAGCACAGGCGTGGGCTGCAAATAAACTTGCTGTTTAACTGGCAGGCTCAGCATAATGAGGAAGAGGACAGGGTTGCAGATTAAGCCATGAGTGGGAAAGACATTTTCTCTAATGCTTCTTAGAGAATTCAAGGATCTGAGGGGAGAGGACTCATGACTGTGGCCTCTCCTATCTAAGCAATGAGGGGAAGAGAGAAGGACTGGAAACTGGTCCCAGTGTTGGTTGAGGAGATTGCAGAGCAGAAGGAGTCACTTGCAGGGAAATTTTTTTCCTTTCTAACGTTCTGGTCTTTTAGCAGCTTCACAAGAGCTGTCAAGGACATGGATTCCAGAGCCAGCCAGACACTAGCAGAAAATGGCACTGCTATTGGAGATCTGTGTAAATTTGGGCAAGTGTTTCATTTCTTTGGGTCCCAGGTTCTCTTTTAGTAAAATGGAGGTGTCACTTACCTCACCTGGGGCAGTTATCACACTGAGGTGAGACCTTACAGGTAAAGTACAAACTGTAGTGACTGGCATGTGGGAAGTTCTCAATAAATAATAAAGTGTTGCTACTTATGTCCACCAAATGCTGTGTCTTACAATGAATGAGGAGAAGAATTTGGGGGAGAATATACCCATTAAAGTACCCTGGTAAAAGATCACAGCAAGTCTCTCAACTTTGAGTTGAGGAGAAAAGGGAGAGAAGAAAGGGAATTTATTGATCACATCTTATGTCAAAGATCTTTAAGCCAAGATTTTAAAAAGAATCTTCTTTTTTTTTTTTTTTTTGTGGCTTTTCCAATGAGGATTTATTAGGTTACAAATTTACAGTTCTAAGGCCATGAAAATGTCCAAATTAAGGCGTCAAGAGGAAGATGCAGTCCCTGGGGAAAGGCTGCTGGCATCCAGAGTTCCTTTGTCACATAGGAAGGCACGTGGCAACGTCTGCTGGTCTTTCTCTCCAAATATCTCTGGGCTTCTATGGGTTCTTGCTTGTTTCTCCCAGGGTATTCTGTCTCTGAGCTTTAAAAGAATTTTTTAAATAAACACTTTGAAAAAACTTTCCTATTTAGTTCTCAGACTTGTTCTATGAAAAAAGAAATCAAGGCTCAGAGATAAAACTCCAAATAATAATGACTTAGTAAGTTTGAAGTATATTTTTCTCTTATAAAATTCTTTTTAAAAGTTGGAGATAGATAATCCAGGGCTTCTAAGTTAGTGTTAGGAACAGAGCTCTTTCTATCTTGTTGCTCTACTGTTCTCAGCATTAGCTCTATTTTATGGTCCAAGATGGCTGTATGAGTTTCAGCCATCTCCTCCACATTCCAGCTAACTGAAAGAAGGAAGGAGGCAAAGAAAGTTATACTCCCCTTCTTTCAGGACACTTCCTGCACACACTCTATTCACTTAATGGCCAAAACCTCGTCACGTGGCTAAGCCTAGCTGCAAGAGAAGTTGGGAAATGTAGTCTTTACTTTGGGTGGTTGTTTACCCCGTTAAAATTCAGGGTTCTTATTATCAAGGAAGTGAAGAATGACTATTGGGCTAAACAACTAGCAATTTCTGCCCCAGGTGTTATATAATCTGCCCAGAGTTTTCCACTTGTACCCTGACTGCAGAAAACAATGCCTACAACAAAGGGAAGAAACAGTAGGGACATTAGCGGTAGAAACTTAATTTGTGCTCATCCTGGGATCTGGGAGATGACTTGAGGATCTCCTGCCTGCTTCACTGCAGTTCCTCTTGCTTTGCCAGGAGTGTGTTGGACTTAGCGAACCAACTAAAACTTCATTGCCACCTGGCTTTAGCTAATAGACATAAGACCTAAAGCCTGAGTAACAGAGCAGAAAGAAAAAAGTTTCAGTCAGTTTTGAAAGAGTGGGGAGGGAGTAGAAGTAGAACAGTTTTCATTTCTTCCAGCTGCCCACTTCCCTGACTTCCCTTTGAGAATGGTGAACTCATGTTTCTTTCCACTTCAGCTAATATTTAGGGAGCTTCTACTCCACGCAAAACTCCAGACTGACCCTGGGGGATACAGAGGGAAGTGAACAGGGTCCCATCTCTAGGAGTACAGATGTGTACATGGATAATTCTAAGGCAAGGCTCTAGGAGAGATAAAGTGGGATGGGAGGTCAGAGTAGGGAGTTGGGTGAAACAACAAGGAAGAGGAGGCACTTGAGGTTGGCTTCAAGTGGCATTTAGCATATTGATTGGTGTGACTAAGGTGATTCTTTTGGGAGATCACCCCAAAAGAAGAAACAGTATGTGCAAGAAAGAGCTGAGAGAACCTAAGGAAAAGTAATTAATCTAGAACCATTAGAGCTTGAGGATACGGTGTGTGTGCATAAATGTGTGTGTCTGTGTGTGAATGTGTGTATGTGGGTGTTTGGGATAGGCTTGGGGGTGGAGTGGGATGAGGTGGAAGATAAGGTTGGGAAGGTTAAGTTTGAACTAGCTTGTGACAGGTTTTACAAACTAGAATAAGGACTCCAGGCTTTATCATGCAGGAAAATGGGGCGTCATCAAAAGAGTTTGAATGGAGCTTCCAAAGACCAATAAGGATCATCAGTAGAAGGGGCTTATAAGCATTCTCAGTTTTCCAGTGATGCCTTCCTGCAGACAGAAGTTCAAGCTAGAGAACAGAGGTAAGCATTGTTCTGTTCTCTTGCAATGGCCAAGATAGTTGGGGAGGAAGCTCATGTCCATGTACAGCATCTTGCTCTGTGGGTGGCCCAGGCTGCTTGGCAAGACCTGCCTGCCCAAGAGTGGGACGCTTCACCTGAACCATGCACTCAGCAAAGATTGGCCTGAAGCTTCCTCTGCCCAGGCCCAGGGGATCTGGAAGGTGGACCTCCTCTTCCAGAGGGGATGAGGGAGGTCAGGTGGGACACCCTGGGAAGCAGATTCCCACACTCCTCATGTCTGCTGACATTTCCATCGATAGTATTTCAGCGTCAGATAGTGGATTTATCAAGTAGGATTTCTCCTGTCGTTTAAATAGTGTTTGATCCTCTGAGGATCCCTGAGATTGGGAATATGCTTTATTTTTCCCCAGCAAAACTGTTTATATCTTAGGCACTCAATGGAAATATGGCATGTGGAAAATTGAAAAAGATTGAAAATGATGTTTGAGCACCAGAAGGCAATAAATCACAGTAAATAAAACATTGTTACTGATTTATTGCTCTTCTAGTTTGCTAGCTACCAGAATGCATATACTAGGAATAGAATGGTTTTCAAAAGGGGGAATTTATTAAGTTGCAAGTTTATAGTTCTAAGGCCGTGGAAATGTTCAAATTAAAGCAAGTCTATACAAATGTCAAAATTAAGGCACCTATAAGAGGTGACTTTCACTCAAGAAAGGCCGATGACATTCAGGGTTTCTCTCACAACTGGAAAGGGACACGGCTAACATGGTGATGTCTGCTAGTTTTCTCTCCAGGCTTCTTGTCTCATGAAGCTACCCAGGGGGCATTTTCCTCCTTCATCTCCACGGGTCTCTGGCTGTGAGGGGTCTGGTAGTTCTCATGGCTATCTCATGGATCTCCTCTCTCCAAAATGCTTCCTCTCTTAAAGGATTCCAGTAAGCTAATGAGACCCACCTGGAATGGGTGGAATCACATCTCCCTCTAGTCTAAGGTTAATACTCACTATTGGGTGAGTCACATCTCCATGGAGACAAGCTAATCAAAAGATTCTAACCTACGTTATTGAATAGGAATTACAAGAAAGGTTGCCTCGACAAGACTGAATTAAGATTAAAACATGGCTTTTCTATGTTACATAAATCCTTTCAAACTGGCACAGTTACTTGAATAAATCATTTATTATAGAGACTTTGGATACTTACAAGGAGGGCCTGAATCCACAGAAGAGTGGTTTCTTTATAACAAGAGTGAGCACTCCTCCCCGCTCCCCGCCCTTCCTGGTGCCCCCAGGACTTCAGATCAGGACACTAGGCAATTCTTGGGTCTTGCAACATGTGGGTTATTGCTCTAGCCTATGGTTAAAATGATCTGAGTGATTAAAATGCCCAATGATATTTTTGTTTGGACACATCCTTAGAAAAACTGAGGCTTCTTTTTCCAAAAAGTTGACAACAGAACACACAGGTTTGCAGAGAATTCAATCAATACATGTGAAACTGGGGAAGTTCTAAAAGATGAGTTGAGGCAACAATGAATGGTGGAAATAAGTCTTTTATCTTTAAGATAAAATAGGAGGAAACATAATAAACTAAATAGGATGCAGGATTGATGCAGCTGAAATCATAAAAAAACCCACAAAATTCATGTGGTTTGGAGTACAAAAAAGATAAACAATTCACAATCTGTTTCCTAAACAATGAACTCTTTCTTGCTATAGATAAAGAGTATATTAAGAAACTTAAGTAAATGTATTTCTACCCACCAGTCTCCTATTTTCCCTTTTTTGCTAAAATTACCTACTTCACAGCATTTGAGATTTAAATGAGATAATACACGTTATTTTGCTTGGCACCCATATAAATGTTAAATCAGAATTTAAATTGTGTTTTACTTCCTTCTCCTTTTCTTTTCCTTTCCCTTCCTTCTCTGCTTTATTGGTTCTTATTGAAAACCAAGCACTTGTGCCAGTGCTAAGGCATCTCTGCCCCCCAGGATCTTTGCTCATTCATTTACTCAATCAATATTTATTGAGCTCCAACTATATGGCAGACTCTCTTCAGGGCCTTGGGGATTCAGTGATGAGCATGACAAAGTCCCCATTTGCATTCTAGGGCAATAAGCAAAAAATGAATAAATCCATAGCGTAATGTTGAATACTGTCAGGTGCTATGAAGCAGGAAAAAGAAGGGTAATAGAATAGAGGATGGCAGGGTGGGGCTCACGGGCTATTTTATATGAAATGATCAAGAAAGGCCTCTCTGGATAAGGTGCCATCTGAACAGAGTCCCGAATGGAGTGAGGCATAAACCCATGGGGGGATCTAGATGAAGTATGTGGCAGAAGCACTGGAAATAGCATGTGCAAGGGCCCTGTGGTGGGAACAAGTTTGACATGATCTTAGGAAAATAAAAAGGCCAGTGTGGGGTGGTGAGACAATGGCTCAGTGGCAGAGTTCTTGCCTGCCATGCCGGAGACCCAGGTTTGACTCCTGGTGCCTGCCCATGCAAAGAGGAAAAAAAGGCCAGTGTGCCTGGAACAGAGTGAGCTTGGGAGAAGTTTGTCAGTGATGAGCTGAGAGCCATGCTCAGGAACCAGATCATGTAGGGCCTTGTGGACCAAGCTAAGTGTTTGCTCTGATTGTATTCTAGGACTGATGGGAAGCAATTGAGGGGTTTTGAGTCATTAGCTAATTTATATGTTGAAAGAGTCCCTGTGGCTACTGGAGCACGCAGGAAGGCAAGAGCCAATTAGGGCTAACAAAGGGATGGAGAGGCGGTGTAGTGCAGTGGTTAAGGCTCTGGAGGCAGACTGCCAGGGTCTGAAGGCTGCCTCTGCCAGTGTGAGCGCGGATAGGTTAAACAACTTCTCTGTGCCACAGTTTTCTCACCTGTAAAATGGAGATGATAACAGTAAGGGTCCCACATTGCACACCCCTCTGGGCAGTGGGGGGAGTCACCCCTGGAGTCCAGTGACCGCAGTGCGAATGGGGCCACTTGGAGTTGAACCATCCCCACCTCATTGCATTGCCACGAGGATTAAATCATAAAACTCCTGTAAAGCGCTTACAGCAATACCTGACATTCAAGGAACTCGATTACTGTTAGCATATATGGAGTTGTGATGAGAGGTGACGGTAGCCTAGATGAAAGCAGTAACGTGGTGGAGGTGGTGATCAGTGATGAAGGTTGAAATAAAATGTGAAGGAAGCGCCTGAAATAGCTGCGTGGGGCACAAGCGGTATTGGCGACGGCACTCGGGGGCACATCTTTGCCAGGGCGTCAAGGTGTGTTCTCTCAGTCTAATTGCAGCTTTGGAGTCAGATTTCTCAGTCAGATTTCCCCACCAGTATGTTTCCCACGTAAAATGAAGACTGTCACAATTATATACACTTTAATCGCTTTAATTCAAAAGTGAGTGTGAGGATTAAACATGGAACCACACATAAAGCCCCCAACTGAGTACCTGGCACATCAATAAGTGTGAGCTGTCATCATCGTCAACCTCTTCGGTCATCAGCATCTGAGCAGGTCAATGCTCCAGCATAGTGGGTACATACATATACCTTCACTTCTGTTGGACAGAGAACCTGGAAGCTTTCCCCTCCTGCGAAGGGAGCGAAGAACTGAAGGCCTTTAGGAGTTTCTGTCCCAAGGTCAAAGTGCCCTTCAGGTCCTTTGGATGGTTCCTGAGAGGCTGCTCAGATACCCTCAGAGGCCCCCAAGGGGCTCGGGTAGGAACGAGCCCAGTCAGGAAAAGAAGCACCGGAGCAAAATAAGGCATATGATTCAAAAGGTATAATTCATCTCTATTTCATTAATTTTGCCACTCACAATACCAAAGTCAGACATTTAAGGATGTGAAATTTGTTAATGTTCCATTCCTTTTGTTCCCCGATATGGTCCTCATGAGTCTCAAACACAAATATGGGAGGTGGCACCGGGACCCCAGCAGGCCCAAAGCCGCAGATACCTACCTCCCCCCAGGCCTTTCTCACTCTCCCTACCTGGGTGATGGCGGAGTGGGAGGTGTGGGGAGCTGCTCCGCCCGGCCCCCCAGGCCATAGGTCCTAGTCACATTGCTGTCTGCTTACTCATGTGCCAGGAGGTAAAAGCCCCACTTTATCTCTTCTTGGAAGTATGAGCCATATAATTTTTTCTTCAAAATTTGTAAAGGTGTGATTTCAGCCACTAACCCCACGTAAAAAGAGACCACCACTTTCTCATTCTCAGGCTTGCTAATGATACCTTCTGTGAGTATCAGAGCCAGTCATTAGGGAAATGACTCAGCAGCTCTCTTCTGAGTTAATAAAATTTCACCATCTTTGTTTTAAACTGGCTCAGAGCAATGTGGATCATAGAAGCTGTATCTGAGTGTGTCACCATGTAACTGTTTGCTTGATTTGCCCAGATACAATGCAAACAGGAACTACTGTGGCCCATCTACCTTTCTTCCAAGTCTGCTGCGGTCTTAGCCCAGTTCACACAATGGACATCTGTTACACTCTTTCCTCACCTGCCAGGAAGCTGAAGCCACAGTTCTCTTTTCTCAAGGGGAAACCAAGCTCTCAAAGATGGTTAGTGGCCTGAACTCAAAACAAGGCATCTGAGCTCTCTTTGCACCTCCAGCATGGGCTGCTCTCCATTTCCTCATGGGGGTCTGTATAGGTTGAATGATAGTCCCCAAAGATATCAGGGCCTCATCCCTGCAACCTATATGTGTTACCTTATTTAGAAAAAGGACTTTGCAGTTGGGATTAAGTTAAGAGTTTTGAGATGTGGAGATTATCCGGGATTATCTGGGTGGGTGCTCAATGCAATCACAAGTCTTCTTTAGATTTGACACAGACAGAAGAGTAGAAGGCAATGTGACCATGCAAGCAGAGTTTGGAGTGATGCAGCCACAAGCCAAAGCATGCTGGCAGCCACCAGAAGCTGGAAGAGGCAAGAAATGGATTCTCCCCTAGAGTCTCCAGAGGGAGCTCAGCCGTGCCAACAACTTGATTTCGGCCCTGTGATATGATTTTGGCTGTCTGGACTCCATAACTATGAGAGAATATATTTCTGTTGTTTTAAACTACAAAGCTTATGGTAATTTGTTCCAGTAGCCTTGGGAAATGAATACAGGGTCCCAGCATAAGAACTGATCCAAGTCCAGATTTCAAATGGACCTTCATAGTAGGATTTCTGTGGACTCTGCAGCCTTTTACTTTTTTTGGTGGACATGATCACTCTGGGGCACATCTGGGGACTTCAGTCATTTAGAAGCCAGCCCAGGCCCATGCATTTATTTGATAGACATTATTTATCTGCCTGTCCCAGGCAGTGCTAGGCATTGAGGAGAGAAAGACAAAAGGCACAGTCTCTAATCTCAGAGAAACTGGGGTCTAGTGAGAGGAACTAATGAGAAAGCAAACAACTCCGGCGCAGTGTGATTATTATTTTAAAAGATCTTTGTATGCTGCAGAGACTTTCAGGGATTACCTGACCCATGCTGGTGGTCAAGAAAGATTTCCTAAGGGAAGGAATGCTTAAATGACTCCTCAAGGAAGCACGGGAGTCATCTAGAGAAGGGACAGCATGTGGGATAAAGCCATTTAACTGTGATCACCCAAATTCATTTTCTTTTTCTTCCTAGGCACATAGCTAAATTCCATTTTCCAGCCTCCCCTGCAGTTATGCGACTATGTGACTATGCTTTGGCTAGTGGGATGTGTGTGGAAGTGAGGGATGTCACTTCTAGACTTGGACCATAAAATTCTCTCATGTGCTCTTTCATGAGCTTCCCCATTTCAGCCCACTGGGAGACACCCAGGGTGACTTTGGGAGTTCAGCCTGGGTCCCTACACTGTCACATGAGAAAGCCACACATCTTGTTGAGTCTCTCGAGTCTTCCCTTAGCCAAGCCTGCCCAATTAATACAGCACACAACATGGAGGTAAGTGAGAGCATGGCTGGTTAGAGCTCAGGAGGGCTGAGGCCAAGGGACTGGGAAGGAGCTGCTGGGTACACAACTCAAGCAGCAGGTAGGAATTGAATCACGAAGGGCACTGGTGTGCTGCCTCAAAAGTTATGGTGCCGGTAATAAGCACTTGGACAAAGGGAAGCAATTATATTTAGTTTTTAGAATAGGGAAGTGACGGATTTTTAGAGACAAGGCAGAACATTTCCTGAACCCAGTGATCTCGGAAAACAGCTAAGAATAAGAAATCACCCATCATTTATTTTCCAAAATCATCTCCATCCTTTGGGTTCCAAGGCTAAACCACAAAGGACCATCCTCTTCTCGAATATTTCAAGACCCACCTCCATCCTTACTCCTGACTCCCTTAGGGCTCTTGGATGGTTCCCTGATCACCTGCCTCTGAACAACCCAAGGCTCCTCTTTTTCTTTGAAACATTCCTCATTAATAGTAGCCTGAATAAAATCAGCTCCTTTATTGTTTGGTGCATTTTGCTGTTCCTGTGAGCAAAATAGTACTGGACGGGTGGGCCAGAAGCCCTTTAAGTGAAGTTCTGCCTTTACCAAGTAAAGACCTTCACCCTGCTTTATTTTTCTCTATTATGACTGCATATTAATTTATTTATTGTCAGTCTTCTATAGGATATAGATTCCATGAGGTAAGAGCCTGTCTTCTTTACCACTGTAGCCCCAGGGCCTAGAACAGTTCCTGGCACACAGCAGGTGCTCAATAATTAGGACAAATGACAGTATGGAGATCACTCATCCTCTTGAGCTTTCTCCCTTCCTCCCTCCACATCTCTTGCTTTGTCTCCCTCATTCCCCACCCCCATTCACTACCTCCTCTGCTCTAATCTCTCTCTGCCCCTCTCTCCCTCCCATCTCTTTTTTGGAGCTCTTTCCTCACCCCTCCTCCCTCAGACTTTCCACTCTATCTTCTATGCCTTGTGTCTGGCTGGTCCTGGTCCTCCCTTCAGCCCCTAATCTTTAGCCATGTTGTTTACATGAGAATGTCCAAGGCAGGGTGAGAGGGTCCTGGGAGCCACGACAGAGGGGTGACCTAACCAAGTCTGTGTTTATGTCTCCTTGGTCAGAACAGCATTAGTAACTTTTGACACGTTTGGCCATGGGTGCCTTGAAAACTGAACGTACACTCAGTATTTCAGCAGCAATGACCAAATGGTAACTGAGCCTTGCTCCAGTCAGGGTACTGTGTGCTGAGGAAGAAAAAGAAACCTAAATGAGGCTCCTGCCTTCCAGGAACCTCCAGTCTAGTGAACCAAGCAGAAAACAGTGGAGGAACAAAGCCAAGCAGAATGTAGGGTGCTGACTGTGTAAGGAAGATGCCAGAAGAGACAGCCATTGTTAAGTTGGGGGATGTGGTCTACCATTTGAATGATGGAAGCCAGGTAGAAAAGGAGAGTAGGAACTCAATGGCAGAAGGGAAAACATGGAAAAGAAGTGAGAGGCAGTGAGTCTTAGTGTCCTGTGAATACCTGAGTGACTCCTTGGACTACTTCTGCCTGAGTTTGGCTAAGGAGGCTCTTCTCTTGCCAAGGTCTCCCCTCCCCGCTCCATCACCGACACTGGGGGAAAGAGCCCACATCAGCGAAGGGAGATTTCCTCAGAGCAGATTCATAATTGATCAGACAGCCATGGCTGCTTGGGTATAGCTGTCCTGCAGCTAGGTGGCCTGCCTCTAAGTGTCTTAATTGGGAGACTGTATCGCCTCAGAGTTTGTCATAAGCCACTGCTCTAGTTCCTTAACAACTATCAGCTGAGGGGGGTGCAAGGGTAGTTCAGTGGCAGAATTCTCGCCTGTCATGAGGGAGACCCGGGTTCGGTTCCCTGCCCATGCAAAAAAAAGAAAACAAGCAAACGAACAAACAAAAAAACTCAAAGAAACAGAAATTCAACAAACGGTGCTGCCATAATGGGATACATGGAAAAAGAATAAAAAGTAGCCCCCGCCAGACAGTATACAAAACAACAACCACAAAAATATCAGCTGAATTGATTTAGATACCAGGAAATTGTTGAAAATCTTAACTAATAAAATCTGAAAAATGAGGCCTTTTCCCTACAGGCTCTGGAAGTTGCACACACGTGTGATGGGGACGAGACCCAGCAGGAGGAGGAAGTCAGGAAAAAAGACGACGGTTTGTTTGTACAGGTTGTGGAAACTCCAGGCAGACAGTGACCCATCTACCACGAAAACAGTTTAGACTGAACACAAGGCTAAGGAGGGTGTGGAATTCCTTTTGTGACAGCCTTTATAAATAGGACGGGCTGGAATCTTTCTGGGAAGTGCCTGGGATCACCATGGGGGCCTTTTGGAGGGGTTGGGGGGTGGGGGGGACTTGAAGTTTTATCGTGCTGGGCAGGCAGAGCAGGGGAATATGTTCCTAAGCCCCGGCACTGACAAATGTGGTTGGAGGAAAGAGAAAAGGAAGAGTTAGGAGTTAAGTCGGTAAATGTTCCCTCAAGAGGATGATTCTTGGAGTAAAGAGGGATCTGAGGGTGGAAAGAAGGGGTTAGGAGAAAAGGGTGTGTGGGTGTCTGCCAAGGGTAGAGTTCCTTCGGGCACAAAGCTCTCATTTTACAGCCTGGATGCCTCCTGTTCCCTCTCCCCAGCCACTTTGCACAAGATACTCATCAAAAGTATTCTCGGCAAGGCTTGTTTAGTCATTCCTTGCCCCTGCGGGCCTGATGGCCTCCCTGCTCACATGTCACTGCTGGTGCTGACTCACCTTAAAAGCCGCAGCTTTTGCACCTTAGGAAGACAATTGAATAATACCAGGGCTGTTCCCTGCATCTCGCAGGGGCACTGTTTGAACTGCTGTGTCCATGACAGCAATTGCAATCTCTGAACCCAAAGGTCACAAGCGCAGGATATTCGGGGCCAAGGCCTCAGGCTATGTTTTCCAGGTCTCCCTCCCCAGCCAATAAAAATATTTTTAAATGTCTAAATATCAATGTTAAAAAAATTAACTTGGTTTACCACTGCCGCTTTACAACATTTCAATATTACTAACATTTCATTATTACGATTTCTTAAGTTATTAAAATTTCAATAGCAATAAAGCAGCACAGTGGGTCCTGGAAGCAAGGGAGAGGGAGGTGGCTAAGGTTTCTAATATTTAGAGACCATCCATCTGTCCCCTGACAAGCTCTGTACACGACACCTTGGCCGTCGCAGGGACAGGGCGTCAGTAAAATGCGATAACATATATGCAAAGAGGGGATAGCTTGTATTATATACACAATACAATTTTTTTTAAAAAAGAAATATAAAAAAGGGGCAGGAGGGTCAAAGTCAGAAGAAGGAAAACAGAGAGCGTGTGTGATTATCCTCAGTCCTGGAGGTGAAGAAAGTGAGGCTGGGAAAACGGAAGGGGCAGGTCCAAATCCGCACGGGAAACGTGCAGCGGGGCCCAGCACGCAGGCCCCCCTGGTTTCAAAGCCGCGCGGTGCTCCCCACAGCAGGCTCTCTCCACCAGGCGGGGGTGTCCGCTCTGCCCCTGACCTCCGGCTGGGCCATCAGTCTGCATGGACAACGGCTATTGATTTTAGCTGTAGTGCCAATGTGTCCCTACGCTTTTTGTCTAGAAAACCAGACGTATCTGCCTAACAACAAAAACACCTTTTAGGTACATTAGCTTTGTAGTTTAAAGACTGCTGTATTCATATCATTTTAGTTCTTACTCCAATCCCGTAGGATAGGCATCCTTATTAGGGCTGCTGCTGAACATCTGCTGTTTTTGCCAGCCCAGTATTCCTTTCTTTTTCTTCTGCGACCAGCACCATAATTTGCTTTAGGGGATCCCTCCTCCCCATCCTCACCCCCACCCCTCCCCTCCCCCACCCCTCCCCACCCCTCCCCCACTCCTTCCCCGCTCCTCCCCCGCCCCCTCCCTTCAAGGTTTGCCCAGGGCTGGTCATTCCCCACCCCCCACCCCTCCAGCGGTTCTGGGGGCGGGGTCTAGGCCCAATCCTAGCCAATGAAAGTATCCATTATTCATGATTGGTTTGGGGTGGGCACGTGCCCCAAACTGGGCCAATCAGAGCGAATGATTGTCGGCTCCTGAATTTTTGAAAGTGCAGTGGGAAACCGGAGGTTTTTTGCTGGCGGGTGTTGCAAAACTGGTGGGTATTGCAAAGCTGGTGGAACCGTTGGTGGTTGTTTTTGCTTCACTTGGAGAAAGCCTGTCTGAGAATGGGGCTAATCCAGAGCAAAGCAGAGCTGAAGAGCAAGGAGGAGATAGGTCCTTCCTCACATTGTCTGGCTCCCGTGGACTTCCCGGTTCATTAGGCTCATAAATTTGCATTGGCTTTAAGTTAGGCTGACATGGGTTTCTGTTGCTTTCCTGTGTATTGTTCAAGTTATTGTTCCCCACCATTAAAAGGAAATTTGGTTGAGGTCATCATGCTCATCCCTGTAAACTTTATTGGATTTTGCAGATACAAGAAGCATCGAGTCCCCAGAGATGTTTTATGTTTTGTTACTGGGTGGAGGAGAGGGCTTCTGTTAACAGTGCAAGCCATTTCAACTAAAGTCACCCTGAAATCTACTCTTTTTTCCCTTCCTTCTCCTTGTTGGAGAGGGGGGTGAGGGGGCCAAGAGAATTGACAGAATTCAGTAGAGAAGTAGAAGGAAGAGGCAGTGTTTGGGGACACTGTGTATTGGAAGGAAAACAGGACGTCCACGTGAAATGCACTTTAGGCAATATGAAATGTGACTGTAGGTATTCGGCCAGAGGTCAGAAATAAAAGTGTGGATTTAGACATCCCACATAGAGGTGAAAGGTGAAGTTTCAGGAGGTCATGCAGAAAAAGGAGTGCAGAGGTCTAGAACTGAGCCAAGGAAAAGATATTTGAGAGCAGGGAAGAGGAGTCAGCAGAGAGGTTTACATAGTTCTTAGCCTATTTACAGCTAGTGTCATTCAAAGACACAGAGTAGGTATGCTTTCAGGTATATGTGTATACCCTGATGTTAGAAAATTCAGGCTCTTGTTAAAATCATAAAATCTTTTACTTGTCCATAATTCATTAATTTCTTTTGCAATTGATGAAAATGTGGACATTTGTATCAAATTGCCTTCAGCAGATAGCATAATAGTCTTCCTTTTGAAAATAATTTCAGAATATCTGAGAATTAAATATTTTTAGTGTATAATTTTGTGCGTGCAAAATTTGGAACCAAAACAGCCCACCCAAATGACAACGGAAATATGTTAGAGCCAAGCCTTGTCAACGTTCTTTATAAACCTAGGTCTTTTAGTTATTTCAAGAAGTCTGCAGGCTTGAAAAGTACATCATATGGAAGATTATACACTAATATGAAACTGCTACATGGAAATGTATATTTAGGGATTTATTTTTTCTGGCTTCATGGGAAAATAAAACCTTATTTATCTAGAATGAGAGAGAAGAAAAAGACAGGGGGACTCATTCCATTTCTAAGTTAAATGCAATGTTCAGGGTCATCGTGACAGACTGATAGTATGTTTTTCAGTCCACTGGATTTTCAAAGCATTTTGCTGTTTTTCATTAGATAGCACCCTTCCTTCCATGTCCCAGGTTCTCAGTACACATTTGTCAAGACTGAGCATGGTAACGTCAGTTCTTCTTGAACAAAGTCTCCTAAACATAAAGGTCAGACTGGCTGCAGAATTCCAGACCTGATCCAGGGAAGATCACTACTTTGAGGGCAGGGACCCACCCAGGGGCGTGGTGGACATTTGAGATGGGGTGGGTCTCTGTTGGGCAGAAGTGTCCCCCTCATGCAGGGTGTTTAACATCCAAGCCCCACCAGTAATCACTTGTACCACTCCCAAGCATCGTGACAACCAGAAACAAAGCCCACATTTCCAAATTCCCCCTAAGAAGTACTGCCTCTTTTATTTGACAATCACTAAAGGACTCCTCCTTTGGGTCTGAAGATACTCTCTTTGGGGATCTCAAAGGGTTAGGAAACGTCCTGCATTTGAGAGCTCCTAGCCTATCATTCATCCACGGCCCATTTCTGCTATGGACATGTGTTTTGGTTTGCTAAAGCTGATGAAGAGCAATCTACCAGAAATGTTTTGACTTTTACAATGGGGATTTATTAACTTGCAAGTTTGCAGTTCTAAGGCCATGAAAATGTCCAAATTAAGGCATCAATAGGGGGATACCTTCTCTGAAGACCAACTGCAGGTGAGCTTGGCCTTCTCTGTCAGATAGCAAAGCACATAGTGAAGTCTTGTGGTACTTCTCTCCTGAATTCACTGCTTCCAGCTTCTGGCTTCCATGGCTTCCTCTCTGAGCTTCTGCGTGTTTCTGTCTTTTAGCTTCTGTCTCTCTTAGCTTTTGTGGGTTTTTTCCCCTGTCTTTTATGCTTTTATAAAGGACTCCAGTAAGAGGATTAAGACCCACCTTGAATGAGATGGGTCACATCTCAATTGAAATAAGCTTACCAAAATGTCCCACCTTGAATAGGTCTACACCCAAAGGGATGGATTAAAAGAACATGAGCTGTTCTGGGCATTTTAGCCTGTAAAAGCTGCTGGAATGCAATACACCAGAACTGGAACAGCTTTTTTTTTGGAGGGGAGTGTGCATGGTCTGGAAATCGAACCTGGGTCTCCTGCACATAAGGCAAGCATTCTGCCACTGAACCATCCATGCACCCTGGAATGGCTTTTTAAAGGGGAATTTAATAAGTTACAAGTTTAGACTTCTAAGCCTATGGAAATGTCCCAATTAAGGCATCCAGGGAAAGATACCTTGGTTCAAGAAGGTTAATGATTTCTGGGATTTCTCTCTCAGCTGGAATGGCACATGGTGATGTCTCCTAGCTTTCTCACCAGGCTTTTTCAGTGGCTTCCCTAGGGCTCTGTCGGTTCTATTGGCTGTCAGTTCTGGTGGCTCTGAAGCTTTTTCCAAAATGGTTCCCTATTAAAGGGCTCCAGTAAGCAGCCCCACCTTGAATGGGTGGAGACACATCTCCGTGGAAACCATCTAATCAAAAGTTACCAGCCACAATTGGGTGGGTCATATCTCCATGGAAACAATCAAAAGGATTTCACCCAGCAAAATCGAATGAGGATTAAAGGGCATGGCTTTTCTGGGGTACATAATAGCTTCAAACCGGCACACTAGGGTACATATAGCTTCAAACCATCATAATATGCTACTGTCAACCTTTTTACCTACTAGGCAGAAATAAGAGATAATTTGAGATACTGCTGTTCTTGAGCTCCATCCACCCCAAACTTTCCTTCTTAATTGCACACAAGTGCTATAGACTTGAGGTTATCCCCTTTGGGGTTATCCCCTGGGAAGGGAAAACTCCAGAAATTAAGAAGCTTGGGAAATGGTATGAGCCAAAAAGACACAGAGGGCAGCAGCAATTCCTTACAGCAACATGTGGCTTCTGGAAACTTTCCTCTGGGTATGGGTGTGGATATGGGCAAAAAAAAAGACTCCTCAGCTTATGTAACCACCTTTGTGCTTTCTGTCACATCCAAAGAGTTCACAAGGAAGTCTCTGCACCTTTCCCCCATCAGGTACACAACATTCCCAAACCACCTCAACCCTAACTCTGCCTGCTCCCAACTGTTTTTTATTTCACATTGGTTTTGGACTCTCAACACATGTAAACTCTCTTAGCTGGGCTGTAGTGTTTCTGAGGGAAAACATTAAAACATTTTAAGGATGTTTTTTGAGGGGCCACAGAATTTGGTTTCAGTGGCAGATACTTAGATTTCTTGAGTTGTAGTTACCCCCAATATTTGCATGTCTACATTGTCCATTCCCTTGATTTGGAAAAGGGCAGAACCACCTTAGACCTATATAGTTAAGTATGTCTAGATCAGAAAGCCAAACTTGTTTGCAATTGCTTCTGTGGAAACACTAATTTTTCCTATGATGGTGCAGCTACTCAGCTCTCAAGGATATGAATGTAGATGAGTAAAATGTAGGGAATTTGTGAAGAAAATAATGTAAATTTGGAGAAAATGGTGTAATGATTAAGAAGAGTGTATGTTCTGGATTCAGCTCCTAGCTCTACCCTACTGGCTGTGTGACCCTGGGCAAGTTTCTTAACCGCTCTGTCTTCATGTTTCTCAGCTATAAAATAGGGATAATAATATTACTTATGATAGGGAGATGTTAGGAGAGTTACATGAGATAAAGTGAACAATTTTGCTAATTTTTCATATGTAGTAAGTAATCAATACATTGTAATTATGATAATGATGATTATTCCTTCAGAAAGAACAGACATTTGAGAAAATAAGTCTTTTTTGGAGGGACCCTCCAGAATTGGGGCAGGTGGGGGGTGGGTTGGAGAAGTAGTTAAGGGAAAGAAGTAAAAACCTTTTCTACAATTACAAATTCATTACTCCCCCAAATATTGTAAGGTTTCAGAGAAAAGGAGGGGAAAAAAGTAACAATAACAACAACAAAACATGGTGATATGGTTGTAATTAAGGAGTGGAGTGGCACTGAGAAGTAAGAATTGAAAAGCATTTTGAGTTAAGGTGCCAGAATTTATAGTAGGCCTCCCTGCCCACCGAGAAAGCATGCTAATCCGAATTCTTTTTAGATGAAAGGGATTTCTGAAATTCCTCAGGGGTCAGTAAAGAGACCCTAACCTGCTTTGGCCCCACTAAGGGGAGGAGATTCCAAAGCTCCCAGCATAAATTGAGAATTAACAAAGCCTCTGTCTTCTGGATCAGCTCAAAGAAAACACGGTTTGGCTCTTTCACAGAAAGGGAGAGGAAGCAGTTTAGTAGACAGTGTAATTTATAATTGATGTCCTAAGCAATGTCTGACTGCTGAACTTGGTTTTAGTTTCAGCTTTTTAATTTTAATCTCTGAGTGCTGTACTTCATGTTAGAAAGTCTGTGGAAGGGTGAGTCTAAGAATTCTGGAGATTTAGTGACAGACGTATAAGTAGCTTCCCAGGAACACATGTGGAGATGTGACACATGGAACTGTGCATGAGGGAGGTAATGAGCTCTTGGATTAAAACTCACTGTCTTACTTTCCCAGGGCTGCCATAATAAAGTGTCACAAACTGGGGATCTGAAAACAACAGAAATTCATTGTCTTACAGTTCGGGAGGCTGGAAGTCCAATGTCAAGTTGTCAGCAGAGCTACACTCCACTTGAAACCTCTAGAGAAGGATCTGTTGTGTGCCTCTCTCCTGGCTTCTGGCCACGGATGGCACCACTCCTTGGGTGGTGGCATAACTCAATCTCTGCCTCCATTGTCACATGGCCATCTTCTCTCTCTGTTTCTGTGTTTTCTCTCCCCATCTAATAAGGAAATCAGTCATGTTGGATGAAAAGTCCATGCTATTGCAATATGATCTCATTTTAAGCTGCCTAATTTCATTTGCAATGACCTTCTTTCCAAATAAGTTTACATTCACAGGCACCAGGGGGTTAGGTCTACAACGTACCTTTTTTAGGGGACACAGTTCAAGCTATAGCAATCGCCTGTGCTTAACCTAGCCTATACTCCTTCTTCAGGTTCCTCTCAGGTCTCTTTTTGTCCATGAAGCATTTTTAACAATACTGGCCTGTACTGAGAAAAATGATAACAAGTATATTAATAGTGACAATGATTATGTGAACAACTTAATTGAACACCACAGTACATGGAACCTTGAGTAGGGCATGAGATGTAGGTTTGTCCAAAGTGATGCCCCGATAAATCCCAGAGTGATTTGAACAGTGAATAGAAAAGTATTTGCAAAGTCCCCTTGGGGGCATGGTGAGAAAGGGGGAAAATTCAGCTTCCCCAAGTGGAGAATTCTTGATACTCTCACAAGCAGTGGGGACAACCAAAGCAATAGGCTGAGCCCCCAATCTGGGGGTTTGTTCATATGAAACTTAACTCCACAAAAGACAGGCTAAACCTACTTAAAATTAGGCCTAAGGGTCACCCCCAAGAGAACCTCTTTTGTTGCTCAGATGTGGCTTCTCTCTCTCTCAGCCAACATGACAAGCAAACTCACTGCCCTCCCCTTCTCTACGTGGACATGACTCCCAGGGATGTGGACCTTCCTGGTAACGTGGGACAGAGATCCTAGAATGAGCTGGGACTCAGCATCAAGGGACTGAGAAAACCTTCTCGACAAAAAAGGGGAAGAACGAAATGAGACAAAATAAATTGTCAATGGCTGAAAGAGTCCGGAGTCAAGAAGTTATCCTCGAGGTTATTTTACACATTATATAGATATCAACTTTAGTTAAGGTACATTGGAGAGGCTGGAGGGAAGTGCCTGAAAATGTAGAGCTGTGTTCCAGTAGCCATGTTTCTTGAAGATGACTGTATAATGATATAGCTTTCACAATGTGACTGTGATTGTGAAAACCTTGTGCCTGATGCTCCTTGTATCTACCTTATCAACAGACGAGTAAAACATATCAATTAAAAATAAATAATAGGGGGAACAAATATTTAAAAATAAATTCAGTTGATTGAAATGCTGGTAGTCAATGAAAGAGAGGTGTAAGTGATATGGTATGTATGAATTTTTTTCTGTTTTCTTTTTATTTTTCTGAATTAATGCAAATATCGTACGAAATGATCATGATGATGAATATACAACTATGTGATGATATTGTGAGTTACTGATTATATATGAAGAACGGAACGATCATATGGTAAGAATGTTTGTGCTTGCATGTTGGTATGTTTAATAAATAAAATAAAATAAAATAAATCTAAAAAAATAGTGACAATGAAAATTGCTATTCACTTAAAACCTGCCATGTGCAAGGTACTATGCTAGGAGCTTAATATATAACATCTATTTCTTAACGACAGTCCAATCCTTGAAACAATCCAAAAGGTTTTACATATATTATCTCTAATTTTTATAATAAGCAAGGTAGGTTTATTATCCTTGTTTCACAAACGAGGAACTAGGCTCAGAGAGATTAAGTAGTGTGCCCAAGGCCACACAGCCTATCACAGACAGAGCTGGAATTTGGTTCCTGAAGCTTATGAAGGCTGTGAAGGGAGGAATCTTGACAGGTACACCTTTTGTACCCCTTACAGGACAGCCAGTTAGCCCACTGTTCTATAGAAGGGCCTCAGCAAATACTAACTCTTTAAATGATTCAAATGAATATTTGGCATCTACACCTGGGGTGCAACTGTGGTGTGTGCCTGTGGGTGTACATCCTGGAGGGTGGTAGACAAGGAACCCTGATTGCTCTTTGCAAGAGTTTTGGGTGCTGGCACCCAGTCACCATGCCCTGCCAGTACCTGTACTGCCTCGTTCTAGTCTTACTCTTCCATATGTCAGAGGATGTCAGGATTTAGAGCTTGAAAAGATCACATGGGCTATCTGATCTACCCCAGCCATTTTTTTTTTTTTTTAATTTTTATCGAGAGATCTTTCCACAATACAGTCCATACATTGTGTACAATTAATAGCTTATAATATCATCACATAGTGTGTATTCATCACCATGATCATTTCTAGAACATTTGCATCACTCCAGAAAAAGAAATAAAAAGAAAAAACTCATACATACCATATACCCTACCCCTCCCTCTCATTGACCACTAGTATTTCCATTTACGCAATTTATTTTACCCGTTGCCCCCCCTTTTAAGTTTCTTTATGTTTTAAGCCATTTTTTTTAACCTCATTTGTCCATACCCTGCATAAAAGGAACATCAGACACAAGTTTTTCATCATCGCACAGTCATATTGCAAAAATTGTATCTCTGTACAATTGTCTTCAAGAACCGAGACTACTGGAACACAGCTCAATAGTTTCAGGTACTTCCCCCCGGCCACTCCAATACACCATAAACTAAGAAGGGTTATCTATATACTGCATAAGAATAACCTCCAGGATAATGTCTCAACTTTGTTTGAAATCTCTCAGCCACCGACACTTTATTTTGTCTCATTTCTCTCTTCCCCCTTTTTGATCAAGAAGGCTTTCTCAATCCCATAATGCCAGGTCCCAGCTCATCCCGGGAGTTCTGTCCCATGTTGCCAGGGAGATTTATACTCCTGGAAGTCATGTCCCATGTAGTGGGAAGGGCAGTGAGTTAACCTGCCAAGCGGGCTTATTGAGAGAGGCCACATCTGAGCAACAAAAAAGGTTCCCTGTCTTAGGCATCATTATTAGTAGGCTTAGATTATTGTTGACAGGAATAAGTTTCATAGGGGTGAACCCCAAGATCTAAGGGTCAACTTATTGATTTGGTTGTCCTCAGTGCTTATGAGAATATCAGGAATTCCTCAAATAGGGAAGTTGAATATTTCCTCCTTGTTCCCCAGGCCCCAAGGCAACTTTGCAAATCTTTTTTATTCACCACCCAAATTACTCTGGGATATATCAGGGCATCACACTAACCTGGACAAACCAACAAAATCTCATGCCTATTCAAGATTCCCTGTACTTATCCACCCTGTCATTTTAGAGATGGAAAGATTGAGGCTCACAGAGATTGAGTCACCCAAGGTCACACAGGTAGTGAGGGGCAGAGCTGGCACATGAAGTCAGGCCATCTCCTAAACTTTCATCCAACCCTTTTTCCATTATACAGAACAAGAGGGGGAATGTTAGAAAAGAAGGGGCCTCCTCCTTCCTTAACCTTTCGTGGTGATACTTGCCATTGGGCTAAGTTAAGTATGCCAGATTACATACTTACCTGGCTTGGTCCACCCAGGCATCATTTAGCAGCAGCCTACATGCATATTCAGGGCAGGCAGGGGAATCAGACTTTGGGGAGCATTTTGTCTGCTAAGGATCAGACCTTGTCAGTGATTGACCATGTGGACAAAGGCAAAAGGTTATTTTCTAAAAGTTTTATTTTGCATGCTCCCTGAAACAACCCTCATGATTTTCATCAAAATAAGCTATATATTTGTGGCAGATTCTCTAGATTATATTTGGCTGGCTGGCTTCAGATTCAGATATCTTCCATTCTCATCCAAACATTCCAGAATAAACTTCTTGGTTAAGTATTTTTAAAATATGAATTTATGCAATAGAAAACACTTTTATTTTACAAAGTTACTTCTTCAAAATCTGTATCAAGATTTCACAAATCAATTACCTTTTTTTTCTTAAGGAGATTTTCCTACACAATAAAATCATACTTCTCTTATGTCATGCCTTCCCTCAAAGCAGATCAACAGACAACTCTTGGGCATATATTACATGAAAAGCCCTGTGGGAGATAACAATTAACTATGAAAATTGGTTTCTGTCCTCAAGAAAATTATGATTCAGTTGCAGAAGAATAATAGCAGTTAGTAGGTGTGTTAATTTGTAAGCTACTGGAATGTGATATACCAGAACTGGAATGACTTTTAAAAAGGGTAATTTAATAAGCTACAACTTTACAGTTCTAAGCCTATAAAAATGTCCAAACTAAGGCATCCAGTGAAAGATACCTTAATTCAAGGAAGGCAGATGGGTCTGCAACAGCTTTGTCATCTGGGAAGTACATGATTGGCATCTGCTGGTCCCTTGCTCCTGGACTCCGTTTCTTTAAGCCTCTGTTCTTGTTGGGGTTCCTCACTTTGCTTCTCCAGGGCTCGCTTTCATCTCTTAGCCTTCCTTGGCTGTCTCCAGGTTCTGTTTTGCTTAACATCTTGTGGCGACATCTGCTGGGCTCCAGGCATCTCCAAACATCTGTGTCTCTGTTCTCTACCTGTCGGCATCTGTGTCAGCTCTCCTCCGCAGTTTCTGTTGGCTGTCGTTTCTGTAGGCTCTCTCTGTTGACTCTGAGGCTTCTGTCATTTCTGCCTCTCTCCAAAATATTTTCCTTTTTAAAGACTCTGATAATCTAATCAAGACCTACCTAGAAGGGGTGGAGTCACACCTCCATCTAATCAAAAGATTATACCCACAATTGGATGTGTCACATCTCTGTGGAAATAATCTTCAAAAGTTTTATCCTGCAGTAATTGAATTAGAATTAGAAGAAACAGCTGCCTCCACAAGATTGAATCAGGATTAAATAATGGCTTTTCTGGGGTGCATAATATTTTCCAACCAGCACAGTAAGCATTGAATACTTTCTGTAGGCCAGGTACTGACAAATTTCTCCCAGCCTTCTCATTTACTCCTACCACTTTTAGCAAGTTGGATACTGTTGTGTGAGAAAGCTCAGAGGCGTGGGGAGGCTCAGGGGTGGGAGTGGGGTTGTTTTTTCACCCAGGGTCCCCCTGTTGTGAGTTGCAGAGCTGGTATGCACCCCAACCCTATGACTCCATGGTCATAGGCATTACAGCTCCCAGTCGCCACTATTTTACGGTAGCTGTTGTGTGTATGCACTGGTTCCCCAAGAAGGGAGAAAACTCGGGGAGCATGCCAATATCTCAAATCTTTTGAATTCCTATTGATTGGCTATTGCGCAGGAGAAGGGAGACATTTTTAAGACAGGGCTTTGGCAAGCTTAGTATACTTGCAATGAGGATCTGACCATTCACAGCTGCCAAGAACCAATAGCTTAAGCAATGTTACATCCCATTTTTTTTGGGGGGGGGGGCGGTGCATGGTCTGGGAATCGAACCCGGGTCTCCCACCTGAAAGGCGGGCATTCTAACCACTGAATTACCCGTGCACCCTACGTCCCATTTTTCTCATTGCAATGGCAGAGACATCTTTAAGTTCAGACATCATAAGTCCTGGCACAGCAGTTCTTGCTTAAGACCTGGGAGGTGGTACTGAGATGAGAGAAGCTTGGAGCTGGGTTTGCCCTCAAGTGCTGAAGGTGGAGCTCTGAGTCAAACAGACTTGTTTCTGGCACCAGATAAAATCTATGTCTATCTATCTATCCATCCATCTGTCGTTCTGTATGTTTATCTACCTATCATCTATCATCATAATCATTATCCATGTAATCTATCATGTATCATCTATCTACCCATCATCATCCATTAATCTATCATTTATCATCTATCTATCTAGCTATTCATTTGATTATTTCATTTTTCTGTTTTGATTTTGAATCCTTAGGTCCCATCCCACTTGGCTAGGAGGAAACCTTCTTTTGGGCTCCATCTGCAGATACCCAAGTATCTGCAGCTAGGCTGCTGGAGATTGGAGGTGGGGCAAGGCAAGAATCAAAAGGGAGGGATCCAGTCCAGCAGGGGCTGGGTCCCTTCAGAACATACCATCTCTGACATTTAAAGCCATCGAAAGCATTTTCCATCAAACTGTCTAACTTCCCAGGCAAAGGAGCCTGTAAAAACACTCCTGTCTAGCCTCCCTCCACTTCCCCTTCCACCTTGATGTCTCCTTTTACAAGAATAAAGGGGGCATCAAGGGATGGAAAAAAACCCTAGAATGAGCTGAGAATTAACATCAAGGGATGGAGAGAACCTTCTCGACCAAAGGGGGAAGAGTGAAATGAGACTAAGTGTCAATGGCGGAGAGATTCCAAACAGAGTCGAGAGGTTATCCTGGAGGTTATTCTTACGCATTAAGTAGATATCACC
>PVIY010024601.1:0-37822 GCA_004026745.1 Myrmecophaga tridactyla
TACCTTTATGGAATGGGATTTATATTAAAACATGGCTTTTCTTAGGGGGCATACTTCCTTTCACACCAGCACAGTCTCACTCAGATCTGTGGCAGCCTGAGAGGGAGATGGGGCTATTGAGAAGCCCCTCCCCTGTCAGAAAGGCCACGGCCTGGGGCTGAGTATTGGGACATCAGTGCATGCTGCTCTTGGGAGGGTTGGCTGTTGGGTCCATCTTCTATGAGTTAGAGTTTTGTCACTGGGCATGGTGTCCTGGGTGGTCCCAGAAGTCACTGTAGGCAGAGAGTCCAGACGCACAGATTCTGGAGGGCACGTCACACAGCAGGACTTCTGATGGTGGAGGGGCTTGTTGGAGATGGAGGAAGGGAGCGAGTGGGGAAGTGGGCAGAGCCCTGTACCCCACATGGGTTATCATTGAGCTGGATAGGTATTGCCTCTGTGGGGGAACTGCCAGCCCCCTCCTCTCTGCATCATGGGGAGTATGCTTTCACCTTACCTCATCAGTGATACTTTTTTTTTGAATAACAGAAACGAGCTATGAAGGCAGAAAATCACGTCATGAAACTGAAGCAGGAAATAAGCTTGCTCCAGGTAATCATAGAAAAGGTCTTAGGTGTTTTTCTTTGAGCTGCAGAATCATGAGTGTATATAGATGTGAGTTCAGCAACGCCTCTGCTGGCTGGCGTTGTCCCTCCCTCACGCCCAGTATGTGAAGCACTTGAAGTCAGGACTGCATGAGTTTTCCCTGCAGGCCCTTTGATAAAGAAACATGTTGCTCAAGGCCTCATTGTCCTGTTTCTTTCTCTTAACAAGAAGGCTGGGGGTACGGATAGTCTAGGTTGGGGCGTAGACTCGCAAGAATCTCCTGTTCGTATAGATTGAGGTGCCAAGCACATGTAGAACCTGAGGCTGGCAGTTCTGAAGTGAAGAGGGAAGGATTTAGGCCCCATTGCGCCAGTCCACCCGCCTCGCTCCCTCAGGCTCAGGTCTCGAATGTGCAGCGAGAGAACGAGGCCCTGCGGTCCGGCCAGGGTGCCAGCTTGCCCGTGGTGAAGCAGAACGCCGACGCGGCCTTGCAGAGCCTCCGCGCTGTCATCAACAACGCACACGCTTCGATTAAGTAAGCTCTGGTGGGGCCTGGGGGAGGCCTGGGAAGGGGGGTCCGACTGGCCATTAGCAGACCTGGTGTCACGGGCCACACCAGGATGGACCTGCAGGCAAGGGCCGTCCCTTAGTACAGGTTTCCGTCTTGACCACACTGGCTCTGGCACTGCTGGGAAACTCTAGAAGGGGAAGCGTGTGTGTGACTGTGTTAACCCTTGACTGAGGGTGCACAGTACACGTGCTCCTCCCAGGCTTTCCAGCCTTCTGCTCTGTGATGGTCACTGAGGACCTCAGTGTTAGACAGATTTGAGCCCCCGGTCCTTCACTTAGATTCTGATTTAAGAGGAGCAATGATGTTTTCCTTCCTGTTGTGGAAAGCACATGCACTTAGTTCAGTGGCTGGTGCAAAAGAACGGGAAATGCCGGCTGCTGTGGTTGTAGCCCCTCCAGGCTGGGCTCTGCACCCACAGCGCACGTGCGAGCCTCCAGAGGGAACTTGCCGCTCATGGTGGTGGCTTTGCTCGCGCGCAGATCGCTGTTGTTGACCATTGGGAGCCACAGTTCATGACATCTCTGTTTTCATTTTAGGCAGCTGGTGTCTGGAGCAGAAACATTGAATCTTGTCGCTGAAATCCTAAAATCTATAGACAGAATTTCTGAAATTAAAGATGAGGAGGAAGAGGAGGAGGAAGAGTCTTAACCCGGAAATGCTTCCAGCCTGAAGCTCTGTTTACATCCTGAAATCACTACTTGCTTATTTAGAAATGCGATTGTGTCTTTAAATATGCAGTCTTCCCCTATAGTAAAAGTATTTATCATGAGATACTAATTTCATGACCTAAAGCAGTATCATTAGCTAGTTGCGATCCAGGGGCAGCCATGAGTACAAGTTGCACAGATAGTTTATATGAAATCTTTGTTGGTCAACTATCTTATTTTGTAGACTCTATAATCTATTGGAAGAAATTTATAAAAGCCAGTAATTTTTTTTAATTACTAAACATGAAAACAGTTCTGAATAAGTACTTTCCATTATTTTCCCAGATTGTTAGTTGTGAGAGAAATTCAATTAACTTAATAAGTGGAGACAGACAGTGAGCTGTAATGCAGAGTATTGACTTGTGCAGGAATCTGTGCCTTTTTACACCCTCCTGGTGTCTCCTCTGACTTGCCATTCACTCACGGCCATCACGGGCGTGGCCCCAGAGGGTTTCAGCTCGGGGTTCTGAGACGCCTCTTGGTGTTGGCTGCTATCCTGGTCCTCCAGGGACCAGGTCACAAGGACCCCACGCTGTGAAGCTGGTTGAACGCACTTTTTCTGTAGGCTTTCATATTTTAAAGTATTTGGGCTGGGGCGGATTTTCCAGTAGCATTTTGTCCAGTGAGGATTAGGATTTAGGAATTTCATTCTGTCAGTGCCTTCCCAGTGGGCAGAAGACCTGGTGCCTTTCTGAGCACGTTCTGACGTCCTGGTAAGGGTGTACCATGTACCGTGCGCCTTCTCACTCAGTTTCCAAGTAAATTATAGCTTTCCTATTTAATAAATTCTAACATTCACATACACTGTCCCCTTTTTCTTTCCTGACGTAGCCAGTTCTTCGTGCTCCTGTCCTCGAATGTGAGGGTGTACCTCTGGTCACAACTGGGGCTTGGTGCTGGACAGTGCGCGCCCTTCCTGGGACCCACGGGGTCAGGTGCTGGCTTGGCCCCCGTGCCAGGGCTGGGGCACGGCAGCCAGTGTGTCGCTGGAGTTAGGAAGATTGGGTTCTAGCATGGTGGCTGCCTTTGACATGTGGTTGAGTTTTGTTGTTACTGTTTGATTGAGATGTAATTCATATAATGTTCAATTTTCCATTTAAAAGTACCATTCAATGGTGTTTCACAAAAACTGTGTTGTATAACCTCACCACTATCTGATTTCTGTCACCCCGAAAAGAAACG
The DNA here is from genome assembly GCA_004026745.1 of Myrmecophaga tridactyla. NCBI lineage: Eukaryota > Metazoa > Chordata > Mammalia > Pilosa > Myrmecophagidae > Myrmecophaga > Myrmecophaga tridactyla. The sequence goes on from PVIY010024601.1 coordinate 3,046, forward strand.
TATCCATAAACTGCCACACCCCATTCCTCCCTAACCCCAGACCCTGGCAACCACCAGTCTCCTTTTGTCTATGGTTTTTCCAATTCTAGACATTTCACATAAATGGAGTCACACAATATGTAGCTTTTTGTGTCTGACTTTGTGCATTTGGCATAATGTTTCCTAGGTAGAATGTATCGATGCTTCATTTGTTTTTATGGCTTATGACATTCCACTGTGTGCATGTACCGCATTTCCTTTGTCCTTTCATGGTTTCATAGACATCTTGGCTGCGTCCTCCCTTTGACTTTTTGGGGTCATGCTGTGATGACATCCCTGCTTTCAGTTCTCTCAGGCATGTTTCCAGAAGTGGGGTTGCAGGGTCATATAGTAGTTCTACTTTTAAGTTTTGGAGAAACAGCCAGACTTTTCCACAGTGGCTGTGGCATTTGACCCCACCAATGGGTTTCCTATTTCCCTGCATCCTTGTCAGCCCTTGTTATTTTCTGTAGCCATCCTAGTAGGCATGAAATGGTTTCTCATGGCTTTGAATTACATGTTCCTAATGTCTAATGATGTTGAGCATCTTTTCATGTGCTTTTTGGCCATTTGCATAGTTTCTTTGGAGAAATGTCCACGTTCTTTGCCCGAATTTTTTTTTTAAGTAATGAGAAACCAAGAATTTATAAGTTTTCATCTTTTTTAGAAATAAAATGTTTAAAAAACAAAGATTGCAAAAATGATAAGTAGTTTTGTCACACCCTCATTGTTTAGGTGTGTTCTGTAAATTCAAAATCAGTAAAATAATATAAAAATATATTTTAAAGTCTTTACAGAATGAAAAAGAACCACATTAATCTTTAAATACTCTTGGAATTTCTTTATTCCTCCCACAGATGAATTCACAAATATAAAAACAGATGTACAATTACACTCTGCAGTACAAATCTCCAAAATCCAAGAAATTATACAATTTTTGTTATGTGCAAAGTAGACAGTTCATATTTACTTGCTATGGAAATTAGAGTACAAGCTTGATGGAGAATAATCATTAAACACTGATTATTTTTAACAACAGTGCTGCTGTAGAAATGCACAGTAGTACTGTTTGGTGATTATGTTCCTCTCTTTTTTAAAGTAAATAGAGCTTTTAGATATAAATCTTTCAAAGCTATCTCTGAAGAGCTGTGAGGTAACTTATGTCATTTCAGATTTGATGAACAATAATTTATTAAGTAACCTTCTCAGAAACCAAGCCAGGAGAGGGTTGTTTTCTTATTTCCTCCATGTGGTCAGTTTCATTCTTAAGGAAGGACTGATGTCATAGAGTATGAATGTCTTAAATCTCTAACAAAAGGTTGTGAACTGCCAACTGAAGACACCACCTCTGATGTGGCTGCTTTCATTCAATCCATGTTCTATCAACTTTATAACTTCTAGATCGTCTTTTATGATGCTTATCAAGTGGCTAAGGCCTTCCTGTTGTTGTTTCAAATGCTACTTGATTCCTTGTAACAGAGCTGCATCTATGTAATGTCTTTCTTCAGATTTGACTGCCCCAAAATGATTCTGCATTCTGATTTGGGACATCAATTCATTTAGTTGGCCCTTGAACTGAGTAGGTGCATTTAGTTCACACTGAATACCATCCAGCTGAACTCGTAACTGCTCTTCATCAGCCTGGATAGCATAACCACTCTTCCTCTGAATTTCCTGTTTGATTAAGACCTGTGAAGTTCTATGGGAAAGATCCATGAGTTTCCTCTTGTATTGTGCAATTTTGGCCATAGCTGTAGTCTGATTCTTCTGTAACTCACTAATATCTTCAGATATGATATCTAGTCTGGTCTTATGTTGCTTAGTCATCTGATCTTGAACCTTCAGTCTTCAGAGGAGTTCTTTGAAATCCATCATTGGTACAGGAATTAACTTTTCAGAATCAGGGTTATCTACCTTGGCTTGTTCCCAGATAATAGGATCGACACCAGCAGGAGGATTCTGTAAAAGCTGTTTGATCTGTGCAGGAGAAAGCTCAGTTCTAGTCATAGAAAGTGTTATATCAAGTTGCTGCAACTGTGTTTTTATATTCGCCTGTTCAAAATGAGTATATAATGTTGTAGTTGGAACTCTTGTTGAAGTACCATTTGGAGGACGCTCTACAACATAAATGACAACTTCTGTCTAGTTGGCTGCTGCTGTTGCAGCTGTGTACTAAATCCTCCGAATCCCAGTCCAGTTCCCAAACCAGTACGGAAACCAGTACCAGTTCCTGTTGTTATGCCAAAACCAGTACCAAATCCAAAACCTTTATTCTGAGGAGGCCAAAAAGTCTAGTAGTGCCCGTGTTAGCAGGAGCTGAAGAGCTGAATGCAGAACCCGCTATTGTAGATGCCGTCCTAAGTCCTCCAAACCCACCCACGGGAGCCGCAGGGGCTGCAGAGGTGCCCGAAGTGCCCGAAGGAGCTCCAGAGTTAAAGGCCATGCCGCGGGAGTCAGACCAAGGCACTCTTCCTGGGACCCTCCGTGCACTTGGCTTCTTCTCTTTGCCCAAATTTTTAATTTAGCTTTTAATTTTGTTGAGTTGTAGGATTTCTTTATATATTTTGGATAGTAAACCCTTAGATAGTCTCTGCAAACAATTTCTCCCATTCTGTGGGTTGTCTCCACTGCTTTTAATAGGGTCCTTGTATGCACAAGATTTTAGCTGTTATGAAATCAGTTTACCTATTTTTTGTTTCCTGTACCTTGATGCTATACTTGAGAAACCAAGGCCAAGCCTGAGGTCAGATAGATTTTCCCATATGTTCTCTTAACAGTTTTATATTTTTAGCTCTTATATTTAGCCATTGATCATCTTGATTTAATTCTTAAATATGGTGTTAAGATAATGGTCATTCTTTTGCATGTGGATATCCAGCTGTCCCAAAGCTGTTTGTTGAAGACTGTCCTTTCCCCATTGAATGATCTTTGTACCCTGGTTGGAAATCATTTCATCATTTCTGGGCTCTTTGGTGTACCCGTTGGCCTCTGTGTCTGTCCCTTTGGGGGATACCTCTGACTCTTGTAGCTTTATAGTGAATTTTTTAAAACAGGAAGTGTAAGTCCTCCGACTTTGTTCTTTATCAGAATTGTCTGGGCTGTTTGAAGTTCCTTGAAATTCCATATGAATTTGAAGGGACCAGCTTTTCTATTTCTGAACAAAAAAAGTTCATTGGGATTTTGTGTGGGAGTGCATTGAATCTGGATATCACTTTCAGTAGTATCATCTCAATAATAGTAAGTCTTCATGTCCATGAACACGTGATGTCTTTCCATTTATTTAGGTCTTTATTTCAGCAGTAATTTGCAGTTTTCAGCGTTCAGGTTTTTCACCTCCTTGTTTAAATTTGCCCCCAGTATTCTTTTGGATGCCATTGTAAATGGAATTGCTTTCTTAATTCCCTTTTTGAATTGTTCATTGGTAGTGTACAGAAATACAGTTGACTTTTGCATGTTGATTTGGTACCCTACAACTTTGCTGCATTCATTTACTAGCCCTAATAGTTTTTTCTGGAGTCTTAGGATTTTCTACATATAGTTTATGTCTTCTGCAAACAGAGATAATTTTATTTCTTTCTTTCCTATTTGGATGCTTTTCATTTCTCTTTCTTGCCTAATTGTTCTGACTAGAATCTCCACGGCTATGTTAAAATGGTGACAGCAGCTCCCTGTCGCATTCCTGATTTTATGGGAAAAGCTTTCTGTCTTTCATCAGTAAGCATGATGTTAGTTGTGGGTTTTGATGTATACCGTTTATTATATTAAGGAAGTTTCCTGCTACTCTTATTTTATTGAGTGTTTTTACCATGAAAGGATGTTGGGTTTTTGTCTGATGCTTTTTCATCATCATCTCATCAATTGAGATGATCAAGAGGGGTTCCCCCCCCCCTTTCTATTTATGTAGTGTATTATATTGATTGATTTTCATTATGTTGAAATATCCTTGAATTCCAGGGATAAATCCCTCTTGGTCATAGTGTGTAATCCTTTTAATGCATTACTGACTTCAGTTTGTTACAACAGTGAGGATTGTTGCATCTATATTCAAAAGGGATATTGACCTATAGTTTTCTTTTCTTGTGGTGTCTTTGTCTGACCTTGGTATCAGGGTAAAGCTTGCCTCATAGTATGAGTTAGAAGTAATTCCTCCTCTTCAGTGATTTGGAAGAGTTTGAAAACTAGTTTTGAATCTTCTTTATATATGTCGTAGAAGTCAACAGTGAAGCCTTGTCTGATCCTGGAGTTTTCTTTGTTGGATGTTTTTGATTACTGATTCTGTCTCCTTACTTATCACAGGTCTGTTGAGATTTCCTATTTCTTCTTGTCAGTGTAGCTGGTTCGTATGTTTCTAGGAATTTACTCAGCTGTTTTAGTTTCGTAGGCTGTTCAAAGCAAATACCATGAAATGGGTCAAGTTAAACAGTGGTAATTTATTTGCTCACAGTTTTGAAGACAGGAAAACATCCAAATCAAGGCGTCATCCAGGCGATGCTTTTTTCCTGAAGATGAGCTGCTGGTGATCCTGGGCTCCTCTGCCACATGGCAAGGCACGTGGTGGCGTCTGTTGGTTTCTTCCTTTTCTCCCAGGTGTTTTTTATTTCAGCTTCTTGCTTCCGTGGCTTCTCTCTGTCTGAATCTCATTCTCTTACAAAGGATCCCAGTAATAGTATTAGGATCTGTCCTGATGGAAGTGGAACACACTGAAGTACCCTCACCAGAAAGTCCTCCTTATGTAGTGAGAGCACACCCACAGGAGTGGACTAGGGTTACGGACAGGTTTTTTCTGGGGTAATACGCTTCTTCAAGCCATACCATCTCTTCCCAGTTACCCAAGTTTGTTGGCAGACAATAGGCCATGGTGGTCTCTTTTATTCCTTTTTATTTTTGTGTGGTCAGTAGTGATGCGTCCCCACTTTTATTTCTGATTTTAGTGATTTGAGCCTCCTCTCCTTTTTTCTTAGTCAGTCTAGCTAACAGTTTGTCAATTTTGTTGGTCTTTTCAGTGAACCAGCTTTTGATTTTATTGATTTTCTGTTCTCTCTTTCCTGTCTCTCTACTCTCATCTTTATATCCTTCCTTCTCCTAGGTTTGGGTTTAGTTCTTTTTCTTGATTTTTAAGGTATAAAGTTAGGTTATTGTTTGGAGATTTCTGTTTTAATGTAGATGTTTACAGCTATAAATTTCCCTTTGAGCATTGCTTTTGCTGCATCCAGTAACCTTTGATCTGTTGTGTTTTCTTTTTTCACATAGGTAGGCACTGGGGACAAAACCTAGGTCTCGGGCATGGCAGGCGAGAACCCTGCCTGCTTGCTGAGCCACCGTGGCCCTCCAGGCGAGAACCCTGCCTGCCTGCTGAGCCACTGTGGCCCTCCAGGCGAGAACCCTGCCTGCCTGCTGAGCCACCGTGGCCCGCCCTGGTCTGTTGTGTTTTCATCTCAAATATTTTTAGATTTCCCTTGTGGCTTTTTTATTTGACTCATTGATTATCCATGTTGTTTGATTTCCACATATTTGAGAATTTTTCACTTTCCCTGCTGTTGCTAATTTCTAACTTCATTCCATTGTGGTTGGAGAGGAATCTTCAGAAGATTTCAGTCTTTCTATATACTTTGATTGAAATCTTTCAGAGTATATAGAGGCTTGTTTTGTCCCCTCATGTGTGGTCTACCCTGGCAGATGATCCACATGCCCTGGAGAAGCCTGCGGGCCCTGCTGTTGTTAGGGGCGTTTGCCGTGTGTGTGTTGGGGCTCACGTGCTTACGGTATCGGTCAGGTCCTGTTTCCCTGTCATCTGTCTGGTGGTTCTGCCCGTTATTGAAAATGCAGGCTGGAGGCCTCCAGCCATTACTACAGAAATGTTGGTTTTTCCCTTCAAGTTTGTCTCTCTTTTTTTTTCTGCTAAGCAAAAACTTTATTTCTATACTCAAAAAAGTTAATTTGGACAGTAACTGGAACTTCAGAGAAACTCTACCTACTCTGTTTTTTTATGAGTCTCCCTACATATATGTATTTCTGTACCTGTACATACACATACAGAGGCGGATACGTGATATGGGAATTTTGGGATATCATAGGGGATTTTGTTCACGTTTTTCTTTTGTTTTGTTTTGTTTTGGGGATGCATGGGCTTGTAGTCATACCCAGGTCTCCTGCATGGCAAAGCGAGAATTCTACCACTGAACTACCCATGCACCCCTCTACCTACTCTTGTTTTTTTTTTTTTAAACTTTTTATTGTAGTAACAACTCAGACCACTTTCAAGTGTACAAATCAGCGTGTAAGTTACATTCACAATATTGTGCTCCTGTCACCAATATCCATCACGCCATCACTCCAACTTTTTTATCATCTCAGAGACTGCACTCATTAAGCAATAACCTCCTCTCCCCCACCCACCTCCCAACCCCTGGAAACCTAAAATCTGTCTATCCCTATAAACTTTGCTTTGGTATTTCATATAAATGATCATGCAATATCTGTCTTTTTGTTTCTGGCTTATCTCAACATAAGTCTTCAGGGTTTACCCACATTGTATCATGCATCAGAACTTTATTTTTATGGCTAAGTGATATTCCATTTTAGGTATGTACCACACACATTTTTTATCCATTCATCACTGGGAAGCTTCCACGTGTTGGCTATTATGAATAATGCTGCTGTGAACATCAGTGTGCAAGTATTTGAGTTCCTGCTTTGGTTCTTCTGGGTATATACCAAGTACTGGGACTGCCAGGTCAGATGGCAGCTCTCTTCAACTTTCTGAGGAACTACCAAATTGAATTCTGCAGTGGCAGTGCCATTTTATACCACCACCGGCAATGTATAAGGGTTCTTACCTCTCTGCATCCTTGTCAACACTTATTTTCTGATTTTTTTTTTTTAATAATTGTCACCCATCCTACTGGGTATGAAATGGTATCTCATGATTTCAATTTGCATTTCCCTAGTAGTTAACAAGTTGAGTATCTTTTCACATACTTATTGGCCATTTCATTATCTTCTTTAGAGAAATGTCTGTTCATATCCTTGGCCCATTTTTTAATTCGGCTGTTTGTCATTTTGTTACTGAGTTGTAAGAGTTCTTTATAAATTCTGGACATCACTTTCTTATCAAATACATGGCTTTCACGTATTTTCTCCCATTCTGTAGGTTGTCTTCACTTTCTTGATAATATCCTTATTTACATAGACGTTTTTAATTTTGTGAAATCTGTTTTACCTATTTTTTATTTTAATGCTTGTTCTGTTGGTGTAAAGTCTAAGAATCTATTATCTACTGCAAGATCCTGGAGATACTTCCCTGTGTTTTCTTCGGAGTTGTATAGTTTTAGCTCTTATAATTAGGTCATTAATACATTTTGAGTTAATTTTTGTATATTGTGTGAAGTAGAGCTCCACTTTCAGTCTTTTACATGTGGATCCAGTTTTCCCAGCACTATTTGTTGAGGAAACTGTTCTTTCCCAATTTAGTGAGCTTGGTTCCCTTGTGAAGAGTCATTTGACCGCATATGTATGGACTTATTTCTCAGTTCTATTTATCTCTCAGTTCTATTCCATTGGTCTATATGCTTGTTCTGGTTCCAGTACCACATTGTTTAAATTACTGAAGCCTTGTAATAAGTTAAATTGGGAACTGTGAGTCCTCGAACTGTGTTCGTTGTTTTAAAAGATGGTTTTGGCTATTCTATATGAAGCTGATGATGAGCATTTCCATTTCTGAAAAGTAGGCTGTTGGAATTTTGATTGGGATTGCGCTAAATCTATAAATCACTTTAGGTAGTATTAACATCTTAATGATCGTAAGTCTTCCAGTCCACGAGCCTGGAGTGTCTTTCCATTTATTTAGGTCTCCTTTAATTTCCTTCAGTAGTGATTCTGTTCCTTTTTATCTTTTCTGTCTCTTTATTGGTATTCTTATTTTGTTTGGATGTCCTTTTCCTACTTTTCTTTGTTTCTGTGTCCACGGTATCCTCTAGCTCATTGAGCTCATTGAAGACAGTCAGTTTAGCCTCTTTGTCTAGTAATCCCAGTGCCTGGGCTTCCTCAGGGATGGTCTCTGTTGAATTCTCTTTACCTGTCATTGGGTCATTCTTTCCTGTTTCTTTGTTTTGTCAATTATTTTGTTGAGTACTAGACTTTCTGAGTATTACATGTGGTAACCCTGGAAATCTAAGTCTCCCACGCTTCAGGGATTACTATTTTTCTCTGTTGAAGGCTGGAGCCATCTGTTTGTAATTTTTCCAAACTTGGGAGTGTGTATTCATTGTTGTGTGGAACTGTTGAAGTTTCAGTGACCTGACAAAAATTTCCTTAGTGTCTGGCTTCTGAATGTTACATACAGGCTGGGAAGTGGGGGGTATGTCTCTTTAAATCCTCTGGTCGGTGCTACCAGGGAAAGCGGCTGGAGCATAAGCATCCACCCCGCTACTTCAGGGCACTGTCAGACTAACCAAAACACCACCCCCAGTTTCTAGAGGTCAGGGTTCCACTGCCTGCCCTGGCCCCAGCCAGCCCTTCCAGGTGGAAGGCCCCATCTCCATGACCACAGCAGAGACAGGGAACTGCTCCCTGGTTCCAGGTCAGCAGCCTTTGCTTTCATCCAAACTGTCTCTGGGTAAGTGACTGGTCAGGTTCCAGAGCTGCCAGAATGGATTCCACTCACCTTCTCCAGCTCAGCGGCTGCTGCAGCATGGGGGCCAAGCCCTGGGGCTTCAGGTTCTGCCGTTGCGTGATGTCACTCTCCCTGAGGTCAGGTTGTCAAACAAGACAATTAACTGCTACCTCTATGATCTCAAAGGCCAGAGCTTTCCAGAAAGCACTGTTGAATGCATGCTTCAGCTATACCCCTCCACTACCTCAGAGTCATGCCTCTGGGTGAGAACTAGATTCTGGGTTCTGTTGATAGACCAGATGGTGTCATCTGGTCAGAAGGTGCTAGAAGGAGGTTCTCTCTGGGTGCACACATGACAGCTCAGGTAACCTGTGCAGACAGAGCTGGGGCTGTGGGGAGGGTGCCCTGGGACATCCTGAGCACCTGCCGTACTAAACCAGCTTGCTGGGCAAACGAGAGCCTCTACACTTCTCTGGATTTGGACTTTTGTTTGTTAGCAAATTCCATTCCATAAAATAGCCATAGCTGCATGTGCAATTTTAAAAATTAACCTGTCAAATTACTTTTACCTCCTGCCTCATCTTTTAGGTGTGTGTGGGGCAGGGGGGGAGTGCTTCGCCAGGCCTGGCTAGTGTCTGGAAGGGCCTTACCTTCACAACTGGCCCTCAGGCCCAGTGGGGCCCGAAGCAGGGTGGCCGCCCCGCACAGCTGCCCCTTGCGACCTTGGGTGCTTTGCCTACCTGGCCCTGCACTCTAGCCACTCTGCCAGCACAGGGGGCTGCCCCTGGGGTGCGGCTGCCTACGGTGGGGGAGGCACTACAGCCCCTCGTGGTGGCTCTGCCTCCCTGGTGGGGGGGAATGGCTGGCTCAAGGCCAGACCGAAGCCAAGGCGAGGGCGTGGCCCAGACCCAGGGACTGGCTGCTATGAGGTGGACAGTGCCCAGGAGACGACCCCATGGGCTGACCCACTGAGAGGCTGGGCAATCCCACCTCCCCTGCACCCCACTCCCCATTGGTCCAACAGGATCTTGACCCAGATCAATTTTGGAACATGCCGAGCTCTGCCTGCCAACTCACTAGTGATTGCTGCCCTTCCAGCAAAGAAGGCGGTGGGGAGATGAGGGCTCATTGAGGGGCCAGGAGGATAAAAGCAGGGCCTTTGAGGCTGGAGCCCAGGTCTCCACCAAGGAGGCCTGTCAGTCAGGGACGAAGCTGCACAAGGGCAGAAAGCAAGGATGAGGATAGCAAGGGACTCAGGATCGGACCCTTGCCCAGCAGCCACTCCAGACCCTGTAGCCTGCTGACCCCTCATTGGCCCCTAGGGCCTTGTTGGGAAAATACAAATAGCCATGACCGGGGTTCTCTATGTGGAGCTGGAAAGAACAGGACAGAGTGGGGCAGTTTCCCTTGGGGCCCACGTCCAGGGCAGCTGAGATTCATGTCCCCTCCAGCACCTTCGTGGGTGGCCAAATCCAGTTTCCAAGCTTCTGAAACCACCACCTACTCATTCCAACCCCACCCCCACCCTCCCCGCATGCCCTGAGCAGGTCCTGTGCACCAAGCACCTCTACCAGGAGGGAGAGAGGAGAGCACCCAGGCCAGGGGCCACCCAACAAAAGGGAAACAGCAGGGTGAATGGTGGGGTCTTTTCCACACGGAACAAAACAAGAAGATGTTGAGGCCACACTAAAAGATGTACAAGTGCTTTGATCCCCGTGTTCCTGCTCTGGGGTCCTGGTTCTTGGCTACGTGATGAGAAAGAATTCAGGACACAGCGCAGATGGAGTGGGTAGGTGGGAGATTTATGGAGCACACGCACAGGAGGGCACAGGGCACGCTTGCAAGAGAGATGGCAGGGGCGAGAGGCCCCGGCCCCGAGAGCAGCCTGCTCCTATAGACTTTTGTTCCTTCTGTATTTGTAGTAACTATTTTACCACCCTCCCCTTCTCCCTCCTTTGTGGGTGTGTTGACTCACTCAGGCGGGTCGGTGGGCTCCAGTGCCGTTTATTGCATTCCCCTCCCAGATATCCTTCACCTTCTGGCCTCCCCCTTCTCGGAAGTTGCCTTTTGCTCATCGGCCAGCCACCAGCCACTGTCCTAATTCTAACCCTGCCTCAACTTGGTGGGACCTTATCTGGAGCCCAGATTTTACAAAAGCAAAAGAAATCACCGGACAACTGGGAACGTATGAACACTGACTGGATATGTGATCCGAAGCTGTCCATAAAATGGCAGCCTCAGGTGGAGTGACAGCCAGGCACCCTACCTGCCCATGCTCACGGGGGCCGCCAAAATGGAAGGTGGACAATACTAAGTGCCGACGAGAGTTGCCTATGCTCACGGGCATGGCTAAAATGAAAGGTGGACAATACTAAGTGCTGATGAGAGTGAGGCAGAGCTGGAACTCCCCTGCATGCTGTGGATATTGGGACAACCTCTTCAGAAAGCTGCTCCGTCCTGACACCTGAGGCTTTGCGGTATCCAGCCTGCATGTTGCCCAGAAATTCCACCCCTAGGTACATGCCCAGAAATGCACGCACGTGTTCACCAAACAACAGGCTCCAGAATGTCAATAGTGGCACTATTTGTAAAAGCCCCAAACCAGAAACCATCCAAACGTCCACCAAGAGAACAGACAACTAAATTGTGGTGTGGCCATGAAAATGAACTACAACAGCACAACCTAGAGGAATCTCTAAACCAACGTTGAGTGAAAAATCATACATGGAAGAGTAGATACAATTCCATTTAAATAAATTTCAAGAACATTATTTGAGATAACCACTTTACACCCACCAGGATAGCAATTAAGGAAGGAAAAACAGAACAAAACAAAATAGCATGGAATTACCATATGACCCAGTAATTCCATTCTTAGTCATAAACCCAAGAGAACTGAAAACAGGCTCCCAAATCAGTGCTCATGCACCCACGCTCATCATGGCCTTATCTGTAGTAGAGAAAAGGTGGAGACAGCCCCGCATCCACCCACTGGCGGAGAAAGAGCATGTGGTCTTTCTCTACAATGGACTCTTACTCGGCCATGAAACACGCCACAACATGGGCCAGCCTTGAGGACATGTTGAGCGAAAGAAGCCAGACACATAAAGACAAAGATCACATGATGGTATTCATATGGCATGTCCAGAATGGGCAAATGCATGGAGAAGGAAGCTGATGAGATTAGGGAGTACCTGCTTTAATGGGTACAGTTTCCATTTGGGGTGACTTGAGACTGTTCAGGAACTATTTGGAGGTACTGGTTTTTGGAAACTCCAAATAGGTTTCTGGTGAAACCTTGTGAATGAACAAAATGCTGACAAACTTTAAAACTTTAAAATGGGGAATGTTTTGTTACGTAAATTTTACCTCAATTTAAAAAAAAGGCAGCAAGTTACTCTGCTTCATTAGAAGTCAGGTTGGAGGGTCCCCCAGAAACCGGGGCCGGATGTGCTGCCCACTCTACCGAGGCACATGGGTCTGTAGACAGAGGTGTCCAGTGAGAAGCTGACACTGGGGCTGGGAAGGGAGGTGGGTCCAGGTGGAACCGGGTGCATTTGTACCCATTTGAAACTTTAGTATAACGCGTACACATAACCATTCAGGATTCGAACCCCAAGTGGACGGGATCATGGTGGGGTCTTGGGGAGCTAATAGGCATTCCAAGGACAGAAGGGTGACTTCCTGGGTGTCTTCTTGCTGCAGCCCCAAAGCAGAACTCCCCCTCCTCAGCGCCTCATGATTTAGCTCCTGGCACCCACAGCCCAGGGCCCACCATTGCCTTGCACAGTGGTTCCTGACCGGCCAGGAGTAGGGGCGTGACAAGAAGGTTCTGGGGCCAGGCTCCCCACTTCCTGCTGGTGGCCATGAGCACGCTACTTAAGGCTGGGTGCCTCAGCTCCCCCAGCTATGAAAGGAGGGGTGGCCTCTGCCTCACAGAGTTGCTATGAGGCTCCGATGCCTTTGATGAATGCAAAGGGCTTGGAGCCATGCGTCCAATAGGCCTCGGCTCTGATGATTGGTTTAATTTTCCAGCTAATCTTCCAAGGGAGGGCCCAAGCACCGCCCCCTGGGGACGCCCACCACTCTCACCCCATTCGCCCCCCCAGTCGCTCAGGGCTCCGGAAGGCAGGAACTGGAGGCACGTCCCCAGTACTCGCCCCATTAGGATCGGGCCACGCGGGCAGCTCTCCAGGCTCCGACATAAGGGCCTTAAAGATGTGGCCAGGTGCAGCCCGCCCGCCCCTTGATTCCACGGACCCACCGGCCATGCTTTATCCTCATGCACCTGGCCTGCCGGCCGAGGTCCAGCCAGGGACTGAAAACAGCCCAAGTCTGGCGGCTCTGAGCGGCTGCGGCAGGCGCCTGCACCTGGAGTTCCTGTTGGCTGCTTCCCCCAAACCAGGAAGGGATAAAGAAACAGCAGGAGTGTTCGCGATTTGCAATGGATGGAGGCGCCAATCCCGAAGAACACCTAGGGCAATGTATAAGATTGCACAAAGGTTCTATGCACTAGGGTTACTTTTCCAGAAACCTACAATCTCCAGATGGGTCCCTGGACCAGATAAGTCCTGAAAAGCAGAGGGTCCCACCTCTCCAGAAGAACATCAACTAGTTCCATCCCCAGACCCCATATTACTGACAGCCCCTTCCAACATGAAAAAGTTAGACTGGCCACAGCCCAAATACCCCTAAAGAGTGGGAGAAAGATCAGAGGTGATGGTGGAGTTATACAGAGAAGGTAGGGCTTAAAAAATGAGTATGATTGCTGAATCATTATATTGCTATTTCTTATAGTCTTCAGTATCTTAACCTAAAATTGTGGAATTGTAACCCATACCAAACTCTGAAATCTGTTCTGCAACTAATTATTGTTCTATGTATTGAAATTTATTGACTTTGTATATGTGTTGTTTTTCACACACACAAAATAAGTCGATTGTGATGATAAATGCACAGTTATATGATGATATTGTGAACCACCGATTGTATACTTTGGATCATTATACGGTATGCGAAAATATAACGTAACATAACACAACACAATATAACATAACATAATATAAATAAGTAAAGGATGGAGATAAAGGGTAAAAACCGAGTAGACTGAAATACTGTGGGTCAATGAGAGGGAGGGGTTAGGAGTATGGGATGTATGTTATTTTTTTTTCTTTTTATTTCTTTTTCTGGAGTGATACAAATATTCTAAAAATGATCATGGCAAAGAATACACAACTATGTGATGCTATTGTGAGCCACTGATTGTATAATATGGTTGAACTGTATGTGTATGGATATTTCTCAATAAAAATATTTTAAAAAAATAAAGAAAGAAAGAAACCGCGGGCCACGGCCGGCAGGCGGCGGGGCTGAGGCGGCGCGCTGACCGCTGCGGGCCCTGCCCAGCCGCCGAGAGGCAGTCCCGAGGGCCGCCGCGCGGGGGCAGCACCTGCCCGCGCTCCGGGCGGCGGCAGAGGTCCTTCCCGGCGTGCCCCGTGCAGCCTCGCGGGCCACAGGGGCGGGACTTCCTGTCCGCGGGGCTCCAGTAGCGTGACCACAGGAAGTGCTGTGCTGGGTCGCCCGGGCGACGGTGGCGGTGGTGGCGGCGGCAGGCGAGGAAAGGGCGGTGCGCCGGGTCCCTCGGCCGCGGGTGCAGTGACGGGCACGGAGCGGCGGGGCCGGAGCGCTCCCCGCGACGAAGGTGCTGGGCCGAGATGCGGAAGCCTAGGCCCAGGGAGGGAGCGGGGCATCCCCCAGTGAGGGGAAACTGAGGCCCGCGTGGCTGCATCCCTGCCGGAGGAGGCAAAGCTCGGCAGAGCGTGGGTCGGTGTACCGTTCCGGCCCGGGTTGTCAGCCGCGAGCAGGCGACGGCCCCAGCCCTGGGCGTCCCCGTGTCACGAGGAGGTGGGGGGAGGATGCTGCTGGCACCAGGGAGATTTCCGATGAAGGGCAGGGGCCTGGTACGCCTTCCGCGGGCCCCCGACACCCTGGCTCCCATTTGTAGGGCACTTGCCGGGTCCTGGGTCCCATGCCAGGTGCTTTCAGGGATTGTAGCCTGTGGGGTTCGTTTATAGTCCCCATTTCACAGATGCAGCTGTTGAGACTCAGAGAAGTCGGGCACGGGTCTGAGGTCACACAGTACTAGGTCTCCCAAGCCAGTGCCTTTAACCCGTCAGCAGAAGGGATGTGCCAGGGCTTCCTTAGACTTCTGCGCCCAGCCTTTGGGGAGGCACAGCCTCCGGGGCAGCAGCTGGGTCTCGAGTGGGCAGCTAGGTGGAGTGGGTTATGTTCTGCCGGGTCCTCGTGGTGAGGTTCTCTAAGGATGCTGCCCCTTGGGGTGGTCCTTTTTGTTCCCCCACCAGTGGGGGTCGGGGTGGGGCAGGTTGGTGTGGGCAGGGGTATCTGCAGCTTTGACAGGCAGCCTTGGATGGCAGTGAAGGTTGGCATGTTTGTGAGCAGAGAACAGGCTGACTCAGGACTTGAACTTGTTCTTTACCCTCCTTTGCTACGTGGTGGGGGGCCAGGGTGGGGGGTGGAGGTGGTAAGCAAAGCTCTCCCCAAAACATGAATTGTCTTTTCTCTTCAAAGCTAGGCTTCCAAAGGAATACATCTCCTTTCTGTCCCACCTGGAGAAAATGGCATCTTTGAACCTGCCAGTACTTTGTTGTTGGGTTTGCTGCTCTGCTTGGCTTTTGACTGAGTTTGGCTTATAAACATTTCAAGTAGAAACAAAGCACCTTCCTCAAGGTTAGGGGGTACTGGGTCCTGATTGTCTTCATTTCTTAGCACTGCTGGAACAATACCACAAACTGGGCAGCTTAAAACAACAGAAACTGTCTCATGGTTTTGGAGGCCAGATGTCCAAAAGTCGAGGTATGGGCAGGGCTATGCCCCCTTCATGTTTAGGGGAGAATCCTTTCTTGGCTTTCCCAGCTTCTGGTGGTGCCCAGCAGGCCTTGGTTCCTTGTAAATGCATCACTCTAGTCTCTGCCTCTGCCGTCACATAGCTCCTCCTCTGTGTGTGACTATGCAGTCTTTCCTCTCATAGGGACACCAGTCCCATTGGACTCGGGGCTCCGCCTTCTTCAGTTTGACCTCTTCTTAACTAATCCCATCTGCAACAACCCTGTTTCCACGTAAGATCACATTCTGAGGTCCTAGCGTTAGGACTTCGGTGCATCTTTTGGGGGACCTTTTTGTGAGTGCCTTTGTCTGGTTCCAGTTGAAGAGCACCCAGGGTGGCAGGAATCTGGACATGACCCCCCTCTGTGGGTTTCTCCTTGTCCCTCCATCCACTCCACAAAGCTGTGTTATTCAGCCCTCTGCCTGGAGCTTGCCACCACATGGCCTTGGCCCTCGGCAGTGTTACCAATGCCCGTTTGGCAATTCTCGGCCTTCTTGCTCTGTCCTCAGGAATGAGAGTCCAGAATGGAGCTATGAGGCTCCTGCAGGGGGTCAGGAGAGGGGAGGGGAGTGTTTTGCTTTGCTTTGCTTTCTTTTGCTCCTGTATCTGTTTTTTTATTATATAGTATAACATATTTGCCAAGAAATAAAAAAGCAGTAGTGTTCAAAGCACTCTTCAACCAGTAGTTACAGGACAAATCCCCAAGTTTGTCATGGGCTGCCATATGATCTTCTCAAATTTTTCGTTCTAGCTGCTCTAGAATATAGGAGGCCAGGAGGCTTACACATTTTTTCATCATCACAATCGATTTTTTTTTCCTTTTTTTTATGAACAATAGCATATATACAAAAAAGCTATAAATTCCAAAGCACAGCACTACAATTAGTTGTAGAACATATTTTAGAGTTTGACATGGATTACAATTTCACAATTTTAGGTTTTTACTTCTAGCTCTAAAATACTGGAGACTAAAAGAGATATCAATTTAATGGTTCAGCCTTCATAGTCATTTGTTAAATCCTGTCTTCTCCACCATCACCTTTGAGCTTTCCATCCTCTCTTTAGGGGTGTTTGGGCTATGGCCATTCTAAATTTTTCATATTGGAAGGGTCTGTCACTAATATAGAGTAGGGAGATGGAACTAGCTGATGTTCTGGAGAGGCTGGGCTAGGTTTCAGGACTTATCTGGACCAGGGACCCATCTGGAGGTTGTAGGTTTCTGGAAAGTTACTCTAGTGCATGGAACCCTTGTAGAATCGTATATATGGCCCTAGGTGTTCTTTAGGATTGGCTGGAATGGTCCTGGTTGGGGGTTGGCAGGTTATGACAGGTAACAAGGTCTACCTGAAGCATAAGAGCAACCTCCAGAGTAGCCTCTGGAATCTGTTTGAACTCTCTCTGCCACTGATACCTTATTAGTTATACTTCTTTTCCCCCTTTTGGAGCTCTGTACCTTTTTGGAATTTTTCCTACCAATGTCTTATTCTCCCACCCTGCTCCCTTCCCAGCCTTCCACTCCTTGGATTTCCAAGACCAGTATCCCTCAGAGAAAAGGCTTCTATTCAATAAACATTTTTGTTTAGTGTCAGATACTAGCATATGCCAAACACTGGAGGGACAGCAGGGACAAATTGAAGTCCTGTCTGTCTGCAGGGAACATGGTTTCTATGCTGTCAGCTCTTGTTGCCTGCTCAGCCTGTATTTCAGGGAGCATTTGCTGGCATGGCTGGGTATCCAGCTCTGCTGAGGGAATGCAGGCTGGGTGTGAGGCTGTGGTCACAGGCTTGGGTTTCCCATGGTCCACAGGCCTCGTCATTGTTTCTGGAGGATTTGTAACCCTACTCCACTCTGTGTGTCCAAGTGACCACTCACTGGTGGCTCAACCGTGGGAGGTCAGAGACCAGGCAGCTGGGCCATATGGTGGTCCACCCCGCACCTGCACTGGCCGTGCTCCAGAGCAGGCAGAATAGTCACATGGCTGCAGTCCCCCACCTGCCCCCTCCCCATGAGCTTTGGAGCGTGGCAGGCCACAGCCCCAGAGCTTCCCCATGGGATCCTGGGCCTCAAGCTACCTTTCAGGAGCCCCATGCCTGCCCTGTGGCTGTGGGTTTGCTAACCCCAGCGTTGGGGTAGGTTTTCCGTTTTCCCCAGGCATGTGCATCTTTGAGGAGGATGGGAGGCAAGCATGTCCTTTGTTTCTAATATCTGGTGCTTTGGAGGCAGGTGGAAGTCATGGATGTAGATGTCGAGAGAGAGAAAATAGCAAAGGAGATCGAGGAACTAGAAAGGATCTTGGATCCCAGCTCCTCAGTCATCAATGGGGAGGTCTCGGAATCAAATCTTGGTTCAGATTCTGAAGAAGGTGAGTTCCCATGCAGCCTGACCTCCTTCCTAGAAATGGGTGAGAATAGCTGGTACCCACCCTCGCGGTCCATCCATCCTTGCCAGGCTGTCACAGTGCTGCTTGGAGCTGGCCTCTCCCTCTATTCCACCTGCCCCTTCCTTATCCTCAAGACCTGCTGGCTTGATCCCCCGTTCTCTGCAGCTGCCTTTGAGCGTGGCTGCTCAGTCTCCCTGGTGCCCGTGACGTCATGTTGCCACCCGCCCGTCTCTGTCAACCATCACTGACTCTGTGCTTGCCTTCCCACAGATTCGCTGCTCAGTGAGGACTTCAACGTTCCTGGGTCCCCAGTCTCGGTAACTATGTGTCCAACCCAGTGGACCCCGTGTGCAGGGCCTGTCCCCATCCTTCCAGAGAGCTCAGGAGACTGGCTTAAACCCAGAGTGGCTCTTCTGTATTGTCATGCAGGTTTTTCACTGAAGCCACAACAGCACAAAGCGTCCATAAGTGAAATGGACGTTTGCCCCAGAGATGAGCTTGGCTAATAGCTCAGCAGTTGTCCTTCCCAGCTGATTCTGAGCACACATCCTACCTTCATTTATCTTGTATGTGACTATCACATGTGAAAGGCTGCCGGGTACTGCCCTCCCAGCTGCCTTCTCTGTGCCTCAGTTTCCCATCTGTACAGGGGGGCAATTTCTGCTCCTCCCTATAGGGTCATCACAGCAAGTCGCATATGTAGGACCCCTGAACAGTGCCCAAGAGGAAACACGCTGCCATTCCAGTCATTATTAACTGTTTTTTGTCTGTTTTGAAATTTTTTCTTATTATTTTATTTTGGAAAATTCGTAGTTGACATTTTCCAACCAAGTTAGTAGGTGCAAAGAGGCCTTGTTTTCCTCATGGCTTTGTGGCCCTCCTGTGGTTCCCTTGGCCCGTTCCCCTCCAGGTGGACATGTGGGTTGTTCCCCCGTTGTGTTTCTGTATTTGGTGCTCCCGTGATCCCCTCGTCCCCATGTGCGCACTCATGTCACTTCCCAGTGACAGAGGTGACACCTGTTCATTACAGAAGTTCAGACATAGCAGACAGATTCATTGCAGAGAGAATTTATGCACACCTCCCCACACCCCAAAAACATTCCTGAGAAGTTGAATTTCCTTGAGTTTTAATTTAGGAAGCAATTAAACAATCCTTTGAGAAAGCAGCAGAGTCCATTTATGGTCCTATTACACCCAGCCCTGCCCAGGACGCTCAGGTCTCGGCCCCATGAGGTGAGGGGGTGGGGTCTTGCTCCTGGTTCCCACTCCATTTCCCAAAGACCCGGCCTCTGCTGGGCCCCAGAGCAGGCCCGCCTCACGGGCCTGTAAGTAAGGCCCCCTGAAGGCTCTGCAAACCTGTGTGCCTGGGGCTGCCTGGGGAGGGAGGTGTGGCCGTCCCTTTTGCTCCAATGGGCTTCTGGCTGTAATCAGGAAGAAGAAAGGTGGGGTGATGCTAGCAATGATGAGGATGACCCCAAGGACAGAAACCTCCCTGAGGACCCAGAGACCTGCTTGCAGCTTAACATGGTCTACCAGGAGGTTGTCCGAGAGAAGATAGCAGAAGTCAACCTGCTACTGGCCCAGAACCAGCAGCAGCAGGTAAGGTGGGCGTCCTGTCGGCTAGGCTTCCCCAGGGTCAGGGCAGTGGCTGGGGTTCTCCCTCTATGTGGCCTGGCCACCAGTGGTTGGTCAGGATGCTCCCATCATGTCTGTCCCAGGAGGAGATCACATGGGACCTGGCTGGTTCCAGGGGCACAAAGCTGAAGGAAGGCAAGGGCTTGCCCTCCAACGTGTACATAGGGCACTTCATGAAGCCCTACTTCAAGGACAGGGTTACCGGAGTGGTGAGTGAGAGGTCAAGTTCCCCAGCCTGCTGCCAGAGGGCGTGACTTTCCCTGGGCTCTGCAGATAGTGCCCTCTAGCCCCCTTGAAACCTCTCTCTGACCCCATGGTAAAAGCTAAGTCTTCCTTCCCTCAAATGGGGCAGCGTTGCCCTTGGCCTCTAAGGCTGGCCTACCCGGAGATTCCTTTGTGAGGTGTGTGGGGGCGTGGGAAGGACCCGACTCCAGGGGTGAGGGGCCCCTTTTGTTAAGGTAGCACCTACCCTCCGCCTGGACCATTGTACTGTCAGGCCCACCCTTGGCTGGGCTAGGTTGTGCCTGGAGCAGCTCCCGTGGCCTGGCAGCGAGCCACAGGTTCAGTGAGTACACCTCCAAGGAGGCCTGGACCCCGGAGACACCTCCTGGGCCCCTGAGGTGCATCAGCTCAGTCTGTCCACGCCGTAACACTTGTGTTCTCTGGCAGGGGCCCCCCGCCAACGAGGACACCCGGGAGAAGGCAGCCCAGGGCATTAAGTCCTTCGAGCAACTCCTTGTGACCAAATGTAAGAGCCCAGGGATGGTGCCACTACTCCCCGCCCCTGCCGTCTGTGTCCTTGTGGCTCCTGGGAGGTCCTTTCCTGAGCATAGGCTGGGTTCAGATGGTGGTAGGTTGGCCAGGGCAGAAGGGTAGTGTGTGGCCAGGAGGCAGCAGAGCCACCTACTCACTGTGGGCCTTGGAGAAGTCACTTCACCCTCGGCCTCTGCACCTGGAGGTTGGAGCCTATGATTCCTCTCTGGGGCTGAGAGGGTTCACACACAGTGTTTCTCCTGTGGAATGCATTTCATGGTGCCAGTATGAGCTGCTGGGGTGTCACTGTTACTCTCCTCAGGGAAGAACTGGGAAAAGACCTTGCTCAGAAAGTCAGTGATGAGTGATCGCCTGCAGCGTTTGCTACAGCCTAAGCTACTCAAGTAAGTTGAAAAGTGAAAGGCCAGCCTTCCCTGGTCAATGGAAGAAGTCAGGTTAGCTGGTTGGGGGTGGGCGGGGTTCCACTGAGCACCTCCCTTGTCTGGCAGCAGAAGAACTGAGCCCACATTTTCTCCTTCCTTTTCCAGTGCAGGTGGTGGGGTTGCAGTTATGCATATAAGCACTGGGTTGTGTGAGTTAGGTGAGGTCTTTTCTTCTCTCAGCCTTGCTTTTTCTCCTGTGAAAACATGGTTAGTGAGACCCACCTTCTACATTTGCTGATCGAATGACGTCCCACAACCAGAACGCTGCATAGCAATGCCACACTATAAATACTGGGATGAGGGCGTTGCATTGATAGCTATGGTTAGAGACCAGAGCCAAACTACCAGGGGCTGGAGAAGCTCTTGAGGGAGATCAGCAGGACCTGAGGGGCCATGGCACTGAAAGCATCTGGTTTGTGCCCAGGGGTTCATGGCTCTGAGCCTCTGGTTTATGCCTGTCCACCTGGTGTGATGGCAGGGGGTTCCCACCTGCTAACGCAAGTCTCCCCCACTGCTGCTGCAACTGCGGTGGCATCTGGAGGTGGTAGTGGAAGTGTTTGGGGTGGATTTCCAGGTCTTCCGGATGAAAGCAACTGGAAAAGTTGGCTCCTGGGGGCCTCCTGCTACCTCATGTCTTGGAGGGTATGTCAGGCATTGCAGTGATATAGGGTCCCTTTTCTCAGGCTGGGGGAAAAGTTAGGAGTTGCTTTGGTGACATGGGATCCCTTTTCTCAGGTCAGGGTTAGCTAGGGGTCAGTACAGTGATGTGGGGATCCTCCTCCCTGGCCGAGGGACACTGGGGGTCACAGGTGGTTTGGGGTCTATTCTCATGGGCCAGGAGAGAGCCTGGTTCCCCTTCCTTTGGCCTATTCTGGACAACAGTTTGACTGTAAGGACAGCTGTGGCCTAGGGAGTGAATCGTCTCCAGTCTCGTGCTGAGCATGTGAGGGCAGGAGGTCTATGGGAACCTCCTTTGCTCGGTGCAGGCTGGGGTGGGCAGGTGTCGTTGTATGCCTGAGCAGTCAGAGAGCGACCCTTGCCGTCTGCCAGACACTGTCCTCCTCCCTGCAGCGGCATGGGCAGCCGATGTCGTGGAGGAACCCAGGCACCAGGTTAAGGAGCTCACCTGCAGGAGGCAGGCCTGAACCTGGAACCCACTACCCTGTCCCTGCTCTTCCCTGCGGTGCTATGCAGAGCAGCTGCCAGCCTAAGTCTACTCCAGGGGAGGTGGGCCGGGCCCTCACACCTGCTTGCACATGGCATCCCTGTCTGTGACCTGCACCTTTCTCTGCCGTGCAGGCTCGAATACTTACAGCAGAAACAGAGCAAGGCTGTCGGCGAGCCAGAGAGGCAGGTCCTGGAGAAGCAGATCCGAGAAGCAGAGAAGGACATCCAGGAGATCAAGTGAGACAGGCTTTATGGGAGCAGGGGCAAGGGTCAGAAACCAAGGAGGACTGGGTTAACAAAGCCTCCACCCTTCCTCCAGCCAGCTCCCGGAAGAGGCCTTGTTGGGGAATAGATTGGACAGCCATGACTGGGAGAAGATCTCCAACATCAATGTGAGCCCCACAGTGCCATGTCCTGGGAGCCCTGGGCAGGGTCCCAGCCAGTGAGGCCAGCCCCAGTGGCCAGAACGTGCTCTACAGGCTCCTGGACCTGATGTGACCCCTTCGTCAAGCATGTGCTTAGTTGTTTGTCTGGCCTTGGGGTGGGGCCTCATGGGCCCTGCCCCCTGAGGCAAGCTGCCTCTTCTGAAATGGGTGGTGATAAAGGCTTTACATCGGGAGCCACAGTTTTTGGTTGTGCAAAGGCTGGGGCTGTGCAGCGGTTCCCCTCACCTCCCCCCATGTGCAAACAGCCAGCAGGCTGAGGTGGGCCTGGGGTGGGCTCAGGTGGGCCTGGGGTCTCAGTCCGTAGACAGCTGGGTGTCTCTTGTTGCAGTTTGAAGGAGGCCGCAATGCAGAGGAGATCCGGAAGTACTGGCAGAACTGTGAGCACCCGAGCATCAACAAACAAGAGTGGAGCCGGGAGGAAATTGAGCTGCTGAAGGAGGTTTCAGCCCGGCATGGTCACCTGGAATGGCAGAACATAGCAGCAGAGCTAGGGGTAAGGACACTGCATGCGGCGTGCGCAGGGAAATAGGAGGTAGTGGGTGCAGATGGCCACCCTCATGGTATGGCCACTGGGCAGGGCTCACCCCTCCCCAGCCCTGCCTCAGGACCTGCCAGCCTCTCACCTGCAGACTGCCTCCAGCTGTCCTGCCCTCACTCCCCTCTCATCAGGATCCAGTGTCTGTACTGCAGGCGGCATGGTTCCTCCCGAGCCAAGGACCGAGTCCCTGTGCCAGGGTCTCTCATGCTTACTGAGAAAGGTGCCTGGGCCAGGCCCTCCTGACAGCGGCTGTCGTGTTCCATGGATTGCTGGGACTTGCAGTTTTCACTGCTTCTTTCAACCCAAGTTTGCCTAGGAATGTTTTTTCATTTTTAAATAGCTAAGTTTCTTAGAATCCTTTTTGTCACTATTTCTTTAGCTCTGATTTTATGGGGTCATATGACCTGAGAATGCAATCTGTAAAGGCTCCATGTTAATGGATCACTCTTTTTATGGCTCGGCATACGATCGTAGCAAACCAAGCAAAACTTGACAAAACTGCTTTTTTTTTTTAACATAACATGGGCAGGCACCGGGGATCAAACCCGGGTCTCTGGCATGGCAGGCAAGACTCTGCCTCTGAGCCACCATGGCCTGCCCAAAACCGCTTTTTTTTTTCAAAGTGTATTCTGGCGTGTGGAGTCAGTATAAACCCATTAAATTGAGTTTATTGGTTGTATTAATTTTGTTCTCTAGATCAATCCAGTTCCGACAGAGTTATGTTGTTGGAACTTAGCTATAACCTGACATAACATATTTAAAAATCAATTTCTCTTTGTATCTTTGATAGTTTTAGTTTGTATATTTAACTGCTGCATAATTTGTTACCCATGACATCATCATTTTATTCACTTTGTGAATTATGTTTTTTTGAAGTCATTTTGTAGCTTTATCCTTCTTTGTCTTTTTAAGAAAATTCCATCTTCTGATAAAAATTCTGCAGCTCCCATTTTTATTATTTGCATTTGCCTGCCATTCTCTTGTCCAGCCCTTTATGTTCAAGCATTTTTTAAAATGGCCTTTTTCTGGTGTTTTTGTGCAAGCAGTGCAGCTGGGTTTCGTTTTCTAACCCACTCTGCCATGCTGGTTTTTGATAGGAGAATTTGACCGTTTTTGTTTATCATAACGTGGAGTACTGCTGACTGTCTCCTCTGGGTCTTACCGCACGCTCACTGGTTATGTATCACTTGGGCTTCTTTCCCTTTTACTTATATTTGTTCATTTGATCAAGTCCTAAGATCAGCTGTTATCCTGGTTAAGTTTGGAAATTCAGCTGTGCTTTTCCATTCCACTAATGGTTATGTTCTCTTTCTTTGAGTACAAAATCAGGCACATTTCTCTATTAATATTTGAAAACAGGAGACCAGTAATTTCCTCAAGAATGTTTCTTATTCTTTCCAAAGAATCGTTTTTAATCACTACTAAAGCTAGTCTGGAGCCTGACAGACTCCCTCCAGCCTCATTGCGAATCACCCGCCTCCTCGAAGTGGGCCGGGGGTCTTCATGCCCCTCCCTGACTGGAATGTTATCCATGCCCCTGTGTGTAGCCACTCCTGGGGTGCCCCAAAGCTGGTTTTTGTTTAGGAGAAATGTAGTTTGCAGTGCTGCCTGGCTGGACTCCAGCAGGCTTGGAATTGGTGTGCAGAAGGGGTCTTTATTTTTGCCAGCTGGAAGCCACCCTCATTTGGTGTTGGGGGAGGGAATGGCCCTTCCAAATCCCGTGTTGGGTGTTCGCACACGCAGGAAGCACCCCATCAGGGCTCCAAGGCCTGTGAGCAGTTGTGTCGGCAGGCGCTTGAGTGAGAACTAGGATGAAGGTTGTGGGTAGGGCCGCTGTGTAAAGCGCTGGGGTGACTCAGGCTGTAACACACTTGGAAAGAAGTTAGGGGGATAGAAACCCAGGAGCAGGTCTCACAGCACAGCTCAGCAAACAGTGTATTGTCATGCACACCTGTTCTCTTTATCTCGAGGGCTGATTTCAGAAAAACATTTAGGTCCAAGGTTCATCCATCAGCCCTTGGAAGACCCCTCTCCCTTAAGAAGAGGGGCTCGGGGTTAGGGCTCCGTGGGCAGGTTTATTGGTTGAGCTGCCGAGATCTGAGTTGGGGGGTCTTCACAGGAACTCTGTTACGAGGACAGCTCCTGAGCTTTGGACACTGCCCTAAGGCTGCCCCAGCACTCCCCCCATACAGGCCAGGGAGGACTCCTTGGAGCTGGGGAAGGTTTACAGTGGGGTCCAGCATCGATGTTTAAAGGGGCCTGTGACGGGCAGTGTGGTGCTTCCCCACAGATTTACCAGGCTGAGAGCATCCAGCACAGGTTTGAGCCTACAGGACAAGTTGGGAACCATGTGCATTTGTTACTTTTATTGGTTTTCCTGAATATGTTTTCTCGAAGTTTTTCAAGATTTCCCTAAACTGGCTTGTTAGCATACTGTCACTTGGATCTAGCATTTTCCCCCATGGTGAGGCGTTCCAGCTCCCCACTGGGGAGGGGCGGAGGGGTAGACACTAGATCGTCAGAAGCCCAGGGCTCATTGATGCTTGCATTGCATTATGTCCACCCCCACATGCTCCCTCCTAGAAGCCTCTTGACTGCAGGGCGTGCCAGGGCCCTCCTCTTCTCCTCCTGAGCATGTAGTAATAGCCTGTACTTTTGTTTGTTTTTCCGGAAGACCAATCGTAGCGCCTTCCAGTGCCTGCAGAAGTTCCAGCAGCACAACAAGGGCCTGAAGCGCAGTGAGTGGACAGAGGAGGAGGACCGCCTGCTCTCCCAGCTCGTGCAGGAGATGCGCGTTGGGAGCCACATCCCCTATAGGAGAAGTGAGTCTGGGGCCCACAGTCCCTGGGCCCCAGCGAGGCCGGAGCCTGGGCACATGGAGCCAGCAGCTGGCAGGGCGGGCACCAAGTAATGGCCGTGGGAGGCAGAATGGGGGCCAAGTGGCACATCCTCCTGGGTGTCACCTGCTCACTTCTTGGGGGCTAATGGAAGTCCTTTGTCTGTGACCATAGCTGGTGGGTTGGGAGGGACACATCTGGAAAGGCAACTTCTCCGGCGCCCCACAAAGCCCCTCTGCCCTAGTTGTCTATTACATGGAAGGAAGAGATTCCATGCAGCTGATCTACCGATGGACCAAGAGCCTGGACCCCAGCTTGAAGAAGGGCTTCTGGGCCCCAGAGGAAGATGCTGTAAGTTCATGTCTCTTTGTCCTGCAGGGCACGGCCTTCTCTTGCAGTGACTAAACCACCACCACCCTGTCCCCATGGGACTGGGGGTGCTCTGTGGTAGAGGATATCACTCTCTGTAGAGTTAAGCCCTGACGTCTCCCTCCCCTGGGCCCCAACCTTCCTCCTGAGGCTGGTTGAATTGGGGGCCAGGAAGGGTGCATTCCTGCCCCAGAGGTATCATGGGGTCTGATGTCCTTTCCTGCAGAAGTTACTTCGAGCTGTTGCCAAATATGGAGAGCATGACTGGTTTAAAATCCGGGAGGAGGTGCCAGGTAGGAGTGACGCCCAGTGCCGAGACCGGTGAGTGGGACCTCGCTCTGCAAGCGGGGGCTTCCCTGAACCACCTCTGGAGGGCCCTCCCCCGTAACCCACAAGGCAGGTAGGGGGTGGTGGCCTAGGTGGCCAGGTGGCCCAGCACTGACCTAGGTGGGAAGCACAGATGCCGTGGTTTCCCAGAGCAGGCTTGCACAGGACTTGTCCTCCAGGAGCCAGTAACAGTCAGCTCAGGGGTGGCTCCTGGGCCACTGGCTTTCACAAGCCCTGCTGTCTCCACTCCTCCTGGGTTGCTGACGGCAAGGTGCCTGTGCATGCGTTTCCAGGCCATCTTTTCTTTTCTGTAACAGCTTAATTGAGGTGTAATTCACATAGCCTGCAGTTGACTCTAGTCTGCAAATCATTGGTTTTTAGTATAGTCACAAATACCTGCAGCCAATACTGTAATCAATTTTAGAACATTTCATTACTCATAAAGAAACCCTGTACCCATTAGCACCACTCCTCTGTCTCCTCTCCCTCCCCTTTCTGGGGACCCGCCACACTTCCTGGACCGGGTTATGGTCCCTCCCGCAGCGCTTGAGGTTCCACTTTCCCCACACCCTCATTGGCACTTGCTCCTGGGTGACTCGATCAGGCCAACCTCCTAGGTACAGCAGGGATGTCTTGGTTGGCAGCTCCCTGACAGCTACTGAGGCTGAGAGTCTTCTCTTGTACCTGTTGGCCGTTTGTGTATCTTCTCAGGAGGAACATCTATTTAGATCTCTTGCCCATTTTTAATTGGACTGTCTTTCTATTATTGAGTTGTAAGAGTTCCTTATATATTCTAGATACAAGTCCCTTGTAGGTGTATGATTTGCCAGTGTTTTCTCCCAGTGTGCAGATTTTCTCCTCATTTTCTTAATGATATCCTTTGAAGCACAGAAGTTTTCAATTTTTACAAAGTCCAGTTTTTTCTTGTTTTTCTGTTGCTGTTGCTCTGACTTTTGGTGTCACATCCGAGGAGACTTTGCCTGCCCTGAGGTCATGAACATTTACTCCTGTATTTTCTTCTAAAAATTCATAGTTTTAGCTCTTATTTTGAGGTCTTTGTTCCCTTTTGAGTTGATTTTTGTGGATGGTGTATGTAGGGAGAGGTTCACCTTCAGTCCTTTGCATGTGGTTTCCAGCTGTCCCAGTTCTGTCTGTTGAAGAGATGGTCCTTCCCCCTTGGGTGGGCTTGGCATTGGAAATCCATTGACTGTAAACAGGAGGCCTCATTTCTGGGCACTTAGTCCCCTCCCGCTGGTCTCTGGTCTGTTCTGCCAGGAGCACATTGTCTCCATTCCTTTTGCTCAGCAGTACACCTTCTGAGGTCAGAAAGTGGGTTCCTTCAGCAGGCCCCTTTTCTGTCATATTGTGAGTGGCATTTCTTGGGTTGACTCGGTTACATGGGTGCAGTGCTGGGAACGGCCCCAGAGAGCCTGGCTTGTCCATCCTGGAGGAGGCCCGGGCGTCTGGACTCTGACACAGTTGGGATGGCAACAGCCTAAGAAGCGGAGTCATCTTAGCACATCATTCCACCTTCCCTTCCAGTTGGAGGGAACCTGCAACACGTTACCCGTAGGTGTTTTTCCAGTCAGTCTCTTTCTTTCCTAGGAGTATGTGATAAACAGCTGGCTCGTCGTTAAATCCCAAAGTCGATAAAACTCCGCACCTGTACCTCTTCAGCTCCCCCAGCTAGCCTCATGTATGTGTGGAGGCTGATCAGTGGTCAGTTTTCTCTCCCATCTGAGCCTTGTAACCCTCAGGACCAGGAGCAGGGAGCCACGCTGCTGACATGCATGGGCCTCATGTTGCCCTCTGGCAGCCGCTGCTCCTTTTCTGTGGGTCGGTGCAGCAGATGAGGTTATGGTGTAGCTAGGTAGAAGGAACCGGAATACCTGAAGGCTGTTCAGATGATACCACCCCCAGACACAGTGCCCCATGCTCTTCTCAAACAGTGAATACCACTGGGGTCAGCCAGAGCCAGCCAAGCCTGGGTGCGGCTCGGTCCTGTTCCACCAGTTACTTTTGCACATACCTGAGATGGGAACCCCTGCCAGAGCACAACCTCCAGGGTTCACTTGTCAGCTCTCAGGGATAACACAGGGAGGTGGGGGGATTCTGGACTGCTGTCCCCCAGCGCTCCATAGCATCAGCTTGGCTGAGCTGCTGCAGGTATTACTTCTCAGGGTATCCCAATTCCTTGTCCATCCTTGGCTGGAATGTTGTACAAGTCCTTTCTCTCTGCAGCTGTTTGCTGAATTCAGAGCAGGATAAGGCGGCAGTGGAGGTAAATGAGCAGCTGAGTGCAGTGGGCCTGGCACAGGCTGGCAGGGGTACTCACCTTTGTCTGTCTTCCTTGCAGGCCTGTTATCCCCACACTTGTCCCTTCTGGGACACAGTGCTGATAGTCATATGAGCTCACATTTGCACGTCCCCATCATGCTTCATTCTGTGTCCAGGGCCTGTGGTTGCGTGGTCTCTAATACCTGCAGCAGCCTGCCATGACCTGCCTGTGTGACTGTGCCCAGGAGCCCCAGCCCCAGGACTCCGTCTCCATTGCTGGTAGATGCTGGGACAGCAGGAGTAGGTCATTCCAGCGCCTACAATGTCCTTGCGTTTTCTGTCCTTTTCAGATATGTCAGAAGATTACATTTCAACTTGAAAAAGGGGCGATGGAATTCCAAAGAAGAAGAAAAGTTAATGGAATTAATAGAGAAACATGGTGTTGGTAAGCTTTTGTTGGCATGTGCTCTCTTCCAGTTTCTGGCTACTTTGAGTTCATGGTCAAGGTTTGCAGAAGCCAGTGGAGGGCTGGGGACTCCGCTCCAACCTAGGCTTGCCTGCCCCCCTGGCCCTCCATCCTGCCCTATTTCTAACCATCTCAGCGGATGGCAGCTGATTGATTGTCTTATTGCAGACTAATGTATGTATGTTATAGACAGTTAGAAGTACTGGTGTACCAGAAAAGTGAGACACTAGCACGACTATAATCCTGTCTTCTGGAGATGACTGATGTTAACTGGTATACATCTATCTGGTCCTTTTTTTGCCTGGGCAGGCTCTGGGAACCAAACCCAGGTCTCTGGCATGGCAGGCGAGAATTCTGCCACTGAGCCACTGTTGTACCGCCCTATCCGGTCCTTTCTGAGGGAAATGCAGATTCTTTCCCCCGGTCCTGTGTTTGATGATCCGCCTGTCCCTCGGCAGCCTCCCTTCCACATGCTGTCTGCTCTGTGCTCCTTGCCACCCTCCCACATTCCTGTTCTGTTGCTCCTGTGTCAGGGGCTGTGTGTTTTCTCACTGTGTGTTAGTACCCTTTATTCAACCCGCCTTCTGGCAGTGGATATTTGAATTGGGTCCTGTCTTTTGGTAGCCAGTAAAATGAGCTGAGTGTTCTGCAGCTCGGTTCTGCTTATCCCTGTGACATCTCCTCAGGTAGATCCCAGATGTGGAGAAGTGGGTGGGGTGCTTGTGCAGTAGCATCGTTGCTTTCACGTGCTCTTAAACTGCCCCATAAAAACCAGGCACTGGTTCCAAAAACAAACAAACAATAAAAACAAAACAAAGAAAACCATGTGCTCGTTTGCACTGCTGTCAGCACCACAAGAAAGAGTCCATTAAATGATTTGAAATCTTTGATTCAGAAAACTGGATATAACAGATTTGTGAGAGCCATTTTTACATCAATCTAATGCTCAGTGAGTATTTTTTTCTTGCGGTTCGTGTTGGCTGGAATTCTCCTGAGGGGCTGAGCATTCAGTGAGAACCAGGCGCTCCGGCAGGTGTGGCCTGTGACCGACACCCAGCTTCTCTCTGAGCTCAGATGGGCAATGGGGAGTGAGGTGGCGGAGGAGGCAGGACACCCCACTGGTGGGGCGCAGCACGGCGTTTACGGGGAGACCTAACTGACCACATCATGTCAGAGTCTTTGCAAGAGGGAGCTGCCATGTGTTTTTAATTTTATAGGACACTGGGCAAAAATAGCTTCCGAGCTCCCACACCGGACGGGCTCTCAGTGTCTGAGCAAGTGGAAGATCCTGATCAGGGTGAGGCATGCGTCTGCTCTCTGCGCCTGACCGAGAGTCGGGAACAGGGTGCACGGGCGAAAACAAGGGCAGCGTGGGGTGGGGACAGGGTGAGAGCCACCTGGTTTCTGGCCACGAGCATCTTCTTTTCAGGAGGCCGAGGAATGTCACCTGGCGAGCAGCCGTTCACCTCTTGACACGGGCTGCAGGCACCCAACCTGGGAGGTCCACACCCTGCTCTGCCTCCTAGAGGCCTTCCTGCTGGGGCCTCTCCCTGGGATCAGGGTTGCCTGCCCATTATCCCTCACAGTGGAGCCCAGCGGAGCCAAGCCTCAAAGTGGCCCTTTCCTTCCCACAGAAGAGGCAGAGTCGCCAGCGCAGGCGGCGCAGGCCCCGTCGGAGCACCCACTGGAGCTCCAGCAGCAGCAGCGGTGGCAGCAGCAGTGGGGAGAGCAGCAGGAGCAGCAGCAGCAGCAGCAGCAGCAGCAGTGAGGACTCAGAGATGGAGCTGGAAGAAGGTCCAGGAGTCACAGAGGGTGCCAAGGCACTGCCACCGACAGAGTACGTGGTGCCAAGCATGGACCTGTGGGTTCCTGCCAGGCAGAGTACCACCAACCTATGGACCAGAGTGGCTAGGGGCTGGCCAGGACGCTCTGCTGGCCCTCCCAGCCCTCCCAAGGAGGCCAGGGCTACCCAGTGTGGCAGCAAGGAAGCTTCTGGTTCAGCTTTGGCTCCCAGAGAAGATGTGAGCCCAGCACATGTGCCCCCTGAGGTCTGCAGCTCTGTCCCGAGAGGCATTCAGGGCCCATGTTCCACGGACACACACTTGGCCCACTCAGAGGAGCTGGAGAACCAGGTAGGGAGGTGCCCAGTGCATGTGCAGAAGGCATGTTGGGGGGAAGCTGTGCCCTCCTGCTCGCTAGGGAGGAGGCTGAAACTCGGGGACAGGCCCGAGAAGCCTCATCTCCCCCTGCTGGACAGCAGCATCTTTCCAAAAAGCTCCCTCACTGCTCGTAGAATGTTCCACTTCTGGCCAATGGAAGGAGGACTGTTTCCAGGGCAGCAGCTGCCTTCACGGAAGTTTGCAGCCCCCATTTGTCCCAACTTGTTTGCTTTAAAGCCTGTTGGCCACCGAGCATCTCGTGCTGACTGTGCACTTAGATCTGGAGCCATTTCTGAAAGGTTTCACCCCCAAGGCTGGAGGAGGAGTTTGTGGGCAGGTGGTGAGGAGGAGCTGTTTCCTCCCAGCCTGCAGAAATCCAGGGGATTTCTGAGAGGGCCCCCCGTGAAGGCTCCCACTTTGCACCCATCCTGAATGAGCCTGCCTGTCATGGCTGGACTTTGTTGGGTATCATTTGGAGGTGAGGCTCCTTGAGCCTGAGGGGTCAGTGGCACCCCTGAGAACACTGGGCAGAGGACGCGTACGTAACAGTTTCTCTTTACTCCTTCACCTCCATCAGGAGGTGGCCATGAGCTTTTACTGGGCCGTTGGTGCCATTGGCTTACTGGCGAGGCCTCTGTGCCCGTCCTGGGTGAACCCTGGAGGCATCTCGGGATCCGGCTTCAGGGATGCGCCACACTTTTCTGGCGGGAAGAACCCCTGCCTGAGGCCCCCAGGCTTTAGAGAGCGTTTCCTACGGGCCGTGGACCCATGCCAGCCTCCCAAGTAGCAGGCGGAGGTGCTGATGTCAGACCTGTGCAGGGGGCCCACGTGTCCCACCTTGCCTGTCCTTTCTGGCAGAGTGGGAGGTGTCTGCTGAAGGTGCCGCTGGAGACTGTGCTGCAGGTTCTCAGGACCAACACGGCCACCCGGCGCCAGAAGCTGGTAGGGACCTACTCTCCGCCCTCAGCCCTCCTCTGCACTCCCTGCACGGCTGCACACAAGCATGTGAACACGCTGCACTCGTCCTCCACCGTCACCTCCACCACCACCATGACCGCCACTGCCATCACCTCCATTTCCACCACCGCCACCACTAATACCGCCACCATTGTCACCTCTGCCATCGCGACCTCCACCACCACCCCTTTCCCTCCACCACCACCGTCACGTCACCTCCATGACCATCATTGCTGCCACTCACCCCCCTCTTGTCTGAGCAGGGTCTCCCTGCTCTGATGCAGTGGGCTCAGCTAGTGGAGGACAGGCAGGGAGATATGGTATGAGGACCCTTCCTGTTTCCATCAGCTCTTGATCCCATCTCCTAGCAGCACTGGCCACTAGGCCAGGGTCCACCTCCAAAGGTGACAAGGTGCTGGTCCCTCCCTACAGAAGGAAAAGAAACCAGGCTCACCCCTGGTTTCTTGTCCGGACGGCCTCTCAGCTGGGAACCACATGCTGCGGTTGTGGCCTACCTCCATCCCAAGAGGGCGGCGGCGCCGGAGACATGCCCTGCAGAGGAGGCTGCTGGACCGTAGGCTTCTGATGGCTGTGAGCTCGTGGGTGGGAGACATCACCTTGCCCCATGCACAGCCACCCAGGAGGACCCCCAGGGCACAGACTCAAGGTACTGCCCTGGGGCCCTGGGGACTGGGAGGAGGAGGCACCTCTGAAAGTGGAAGCAAGAGGGGACAGTCCCCATACAATGCCACGTCCCCTACCTGTCTCCCTGGAATGACAGCTGCCTGCGGGAACATTGCAGGGGGATCTGCTTCTTCATCCTGGTTGGGATGGGCAGTCAATCAGGAAAGTGGCCTGCCATGCAGGGCCTGAGCAGGGATCTTTCCCGGGATTTGTCACACATGTGTATACACATGGGCACTTTTCTGGGGAGCTGGAGTATGTGCACAGTTCAGAGAGGGCCCTTGTCCTAAGTTTCTGGCAAGGACCAGAGAAGGGTTGGTGTCCCTCTCTGCCACCTTGTCCTCCCTCCTTTGCAAGCCCGGGGTCAGCTGCATAGGAGACTCTTCCAGGGGTGAGAAGGGACTCAGAGGAGGCCACCCTTTGCTCTTCTGGTTGTGCAGTGCCCAGTCCCCAAGGGCCTGTCCTCCCAGCCTTGTCCTGTGCCCTTGTTCCCCAGCTGACAGCATCAGGATGCAGTTGCAGGGTGCCCACCTGGCCAGCACTCCAGTGTTCACCCTATTTATTCAGGTGAGCAGGCTGACATTTTAAAGATTGCGGTAGATTCGCTGTCTCAGTCCACTTTCTAAAGCTCCTTGGCCGTTGAGAATGGCCGTCCAGTGGTTTCCAAGTTTGAGCAGGCATTGTGGGAGGGGCAATATGTGGTTAGTGCCCACTGCGCCATGACGAGGAGCCTGGTGCCTGCGTAGAAATGAGGGGTAAAGGTGCAGGAGACTGGAGGGGCACAGCGGGGCGCAGTTGGCTCAGTGCCTGCTGTCCGGGTGGCCTGTGGAGGTCCTCGTGTTGAAGTCCCCCTGAGTCTGAGGCAGCCCCAAGGGCCTGAGTCCAAGTGTGGGGACATGTCTGAAGTGATCGTGTCCTCGAGAGAGTCCTCGGAGGCCACCCTGCTTTCTGTAGACAGGTCCAGTCCTGTACTTACCTTGGAGGCCGCCCTCCCGTCTCCACTGGGATGCATTTGTGCCAGCTATTTCTCTGTAGCCATGGTGGAGGGAGTACGGTGGGTGGGCTGTCATCTACAGCTGTGTCCCTTAGCTGTTCCAGATCGACACGGACGGCTGCATGCAGGTCATTCGGGAGAGGAAGGCTCAGCCACCTGCAGTGCTCCAGGCAGGCTCCAGGGACCCTGCACAGCCTCCTCTTCAGGTAGGGGCACCTTGGCTCCTGCCACCCTACCCTTCCCCCAAAGCATGGCACAGGAGAGCGACCCCTGGCCCACTGCCTTCTCGAGGAGTTACTAGGGGGCCCTTGACTGCCCTTAGTGTCTACCGAGCCTCTGACTTCGCCAAGAGCCGTGCCAGGGACACGAGAGGGAGCTGGTACCCTTAGGGGCTTTCAGGGAGCCCTGTGCAGTGCCATGTAGGGAGTGATGGCCCCAAGCTTGGGAGAAGGGTGCAGAGAACCATTTTTTTGCAGCGTGGCTCCTTCTGCCTCTCTGTGGCGTCTGGTTCCTCTACTGAGGCCAGATGAGAGCTCCAGAGCCTAGTTCCTGCACACAAAGTGGTGATGGTGTGGTGGCGACTCTGAGGCTCAGCGCCCATGGGGACACTCACAGGTAACATCTGCCTTCTCCTTCTCTTCCAGGTGCCTTTGAGTG
Organism: Myrmecophaga tridactyla; assembly: GCA_004026745.1. Taxonomy (NCBI): domain Eukaryota; kingdom Metazoa; phylum Chordata; class Mammalia; order Pilosa; family Myrmecophagidae; genus Myrmecophaga; species Myrmecophaga tridactyla. The sequence goes on from PVIY010024601.1 coordinate 37,668, forward strand.
CCCAGAATGCCTCAGGTACTGCCCCCTGCCCTGTGCTCCTTCCTTTTTCTTTGCTATTCTGTCTAGTGGGGAAAAGGCTGTGAATTTGTGGCTTCTGGGTGCATGGCTTGTGGCCTCTGGTGATGGGGTCTCCATTGACTCCAAGGGCTGAAGTC